>JADBJO010010963.1:0-27500 GCA_016801955.1 Conus betulinus
ACCATCACCATCATAATCATCATTAACGTTGTTGTCTTCATAATTACCGTTCTCTTCTTCTTCTTCTTCTTCTTCTTCTTCTTTTCTTCTTCTTCTTCTTCTTCTTCTCCTTCTTCTCTGGTTAAAACTTCTTTTTTTGAAAACTGAAATTCAAGTTGAAAGAAATTGATCGAGCCAATTCAGTCATCTTTTCAATCATCACCGTCACTACAGTTACTTCCAACACAGCTGACTCAGTGTCCACTTCAATATACTCTGGAACCCTCTATTTTTTTGCCAGAGTGACGCCTATCAGGATACTGATACACTCTTGGTCAACTTAGTAGCGTCTCAGTGTGAAGAGCTTTGTTTTTTGATGTTGATTTTGCCTGGATGTCACTCGACAGGAGAATAGGATATTCCAGAGGCAAAACGTTGCAGACAGCAATTGGTTGGTTGCCATTTTGAACACTTGGGAAAGGTAGGATTTTGTCATGGGTTGTCCTTTATCTCTGTTCTTTAAGAACGTCTGTCTTTTCTATCATTCTTGGTTGTAGTTGTGTCTGTCTTTCTTCTGTTCTGTCTATCTTGGGTTCATTTCTTTCCCGTGTTTTTTTTCCGTTTCCTTTCCTTCCTGTCTTTTTGTTTTTCATTCAACCTTGCCTTCATCCCCTCTCTCTCTCTCTCTCTCCTCTCTCTCTCTCTTCTTCTAAACCTTTACAGGTTCCTCACGTTCGTGGTTGTGAACATTCGTTTTACCTTTTCTTTTCACTAAACCGTTATGTTTTGCTTTGTTGGCGTTGATATCTATATTTGATTTATGTAAAGGAAAACCTAAAACCCTGTGAACAGTGGTTAATGTTTTCTCTCTGAATATGTTTAACACACATTTTTTTTACTTTAGTTTGCTAGTTCGTCGTGCTTTTGACCCCTAACCAGAACAAGGGTCAGATCAAAACAAAAAAAACACAACAAGAAACAACTAAACACACACACAAACACACCACACACACACACACACACACACACACACACACACACACACACACACACACACACACCCACACACACACACACACACACACACCACAACCTCACTTCACCACCACGACTACCACCACCAACACCACCACCATCACCACCACCCCACCACCGCCACCACCACAATCAAAGGATTCATTTTCCTAATTGTTTACCTTGAGAAATTATCATTATCATTGTCGTCGTCGTCGTCGTCGTCGTCGTCGTCGTCGTCATCATGATCATCATGATCATGATCATCATCATCATCATCATCATCATCATCGTCGTCGTCGTCGTCATCGTCTTCGTCGTCGGCGTCGTTGTCGTCGTCATCGTCATCATTCTCATCATTCTCATCGTCATCATCAACATCATCTCCTATGTCTCTCCACCTCTTCCTCTCTCTCCTCTCTACCTTCTGTCTCTTTCTGTCCCATTCTCTTTCTTCGCATGTTTCTGTCGTTTTGCTTTTGTTTCATTCGCTCTTTTGTTCGTTAATTAGTTTAATGAGTTGGCCAATCTTCCTTTCAAACTCAATGTTCTTTTCATCTGTTGCGATATCTTTGATACTCCATCCAGCCACTTGTTATCCAGTTCCTCTTCATGGGCGTAATTTTGAGTCTTTATGGGCTGTAGTTAAAATCTCTCTCTCTCTCTCTCTCTCTCTCTCTCTCTCTCTCTCTCTCTCTCTCTCTCTCTCTGTGTGTGTGTGTGTGTGTGTGTGTGTGTGTGTGTGTGTGTGTGTGTGTGTGGAGAGGGGCAGGGGGAGGCAGGGGAAAGAGGGGTGGAGGGCTGTGAAAATAACTGTAGCAGGCTTGTTCATTGTGCTGTGTTTGTTTGAGTACACACACACACACACACACACACACACACACACACACACACACACACACACACACACACACACATACGTACACACTGACACACACACACACACACCACACACACACACACACACACACACACACACACAACACACACACACCACCACAAAGCCTTCATCGCTTCTCACCCCTTCCTCAACCCACAAATACTATGTCTCTGTGTCTGTCTGTCTGTCTTCGTCTCTCCCCTTATCTCTGTCTGTCTCACAGTAGAATAATCACCTTCAAGAATGAAAGGAGAGCGTTAAGCTGTAGGGGAAGCCAGCAGAGGTTAAAGTGTTTTATTTGACGGATTTTTGAGCAAAATACTGAATAGTTTTTAAAGGATTAGATATGAGGGTAAGAGATCCTCAAACAGAGTGATCTGATGAAAAAAAGGTTGATTGTATGTGAAAAAGGCATTAAAATATTCGAGCAGATTCCGAGAACATGATGATAATGAGAAGAGAGATGTTGAATCTGTCATTTCATTTGGCGTCAATATTAGCCCTGCCGACGACAAGAAGCAGCAAGAAGATCGTTACCACTGGAGCAAGCCAGGTGGGAGAGGTTTTCTCATTGGAGTTTAACAAGTGTGCAATTCCCATCCCTTCCTAGTCCTTCAGATTAGAGTTTGAACTGAAGGCCTGCATGTGAACGCATACGTAAAAACAAAAAATCTGCCAGCATGTTCAATTCCGTTCCAATTTTCGTAGAACTGTAGACCATAGTGTGCGTGCGGGATGGAGAATGAGAGACTGAAACACATACACACTGAGGTCATCTGTAAATATCGCCACCGAAAAGGAAATATGGCAGGCTTTGAAAATTGCCAGAAAGGCAACAAATTCCTCGAAATGTCAACCCCGGAGTTTTAACTGGGTGATGGAGAAAGAAAAAAAAAAAAAAAGGAAAGCTTGCAATCAGATCAGCCGTAATTCCAGACACGCATGCTGAAATGTTCCTTTCAAACGAGGCGGATATCATCGACAGAAACCCCTGATTGCGGGAAACAGCTTTCCCTTCGATTAACTCTGGGATCAAAATGAATGAAAACAGATGTGCGGGGTGAGGTCTGCGTACGGGGGACCGGTTGTTCCGGTGGAGAAGACGTCAGAGTCTTGTTTAAGAGTCTGGGGGTCGATTCCCACCCCAGAAAGCCAGTGTGGAAGAAGAGATGTCCTCTTCAGAGGGAACATCTGTGTACAAACGGCAGTCCTTCCAGCCCCTGTGGAGGAGACGTTTGACAGGGATCAAGAGCGTGGATATACGCATCAAAAGATCTGGCACACTTGTTCAGTCACATGTCACCTTCTGCAAAAACAGGCTATCATGTGGCCGTGGAAATGGATTCTATACATTTTCATTCAATTCATGCTGTTTACAGCCCACTCGACCGCGAGGGCCCTCATCCAAGATATGACGTGAAAATGAACAGACGCGCACTGGTGTATCTGAATCTTCGAAGGAGTGAAGCTGGCTGTCTGAACGAATGGAAGTAGGAGCAGTGCTTTGAAGAGGATTGTCTCACCGGATTCTTCCTTGAGCTCTGCCTGCGGGTGGAGAGTCACCTGGGAGAGCAGCAGAGGGTAGCAGTCAAGGCATGGGTTGACTGCTTCCAGTGATGACTCACCACTGATAATTTTTCCCGAAAAACCGTGCAAAGAGTATCCCAGAATCTTTTGATAAGGAACACTGGCTTTGCATTCAAATGGCCTCCTTCATACTGCCCACTCCTTCCTTCTACACCCCCCCCCCTCCCCCGCCGCCCACACACACACACACACACACCACACCACACCACACCACACACACAAGACAAAGCCTCCATCCCTTCTCAGCACCTTCCTCAATCCACTACTACTATCTCTGTGGCTGTGTCTGTGTCTATGTCTGTCCGTCCGTCCGTCCCTGACTTCCACCGGAGAGAAGGGATATTGCAGGCTGGAGCTGAGCCAGTTTGGGTGTAAGCCGGGTACCGACACAGAATAGTGGGGCCAGCTGGAAATCTTAGGAAAAACGTCATTCTGTCTCACGTTCCGTGCCACCTCAATGGTCTTGCAACCACCCCGCCCATTGCCGTCTTCCCGTCCACAGCCACAGCCACAGCCACAGCCACAGCCATAGCCTGGCCGGTCCCCGCACAGCGCCGGCACCACACCGGGAGCAGTCAATGCCGAAATCGTCATGAGGCACCTCGCCAGAGGAGACACTGCGCTGCTGCAGAGTCGCTTCGATGTCGTTTCAGTGGTGTACTGTCTGAACCAATAGTCACAAGACATCACCTTCTCTGCTTCATAGTGATCACAACATTTGCTTGGCCACGGAGCCAGGGTGAGCGAGGTCTCCCTCAAGAGGGCGCCACGCATCCATCCAATGACAGTCACCACGAATTTTCCGATGTTGGTGACCCGGACAGAAGCCAATAAAGGTCAGAGAGGTGGAAAGGCCGCTGAAACTGAAGTGACCATGAGAGCATCGGGGGGGGGGGGGGGGGGGGGGGGGGGGGGGGGGGGGGGGGGGGGGGGGGGGGGGGGGGGGGGCAGATATTTTCATGAGGATGAGGATGAGGATGAGGAAAATCATGCCACGGATTTTACTTTCATAATATATCCTGGCTTCAAACGACGTGCGAGTGATACAGATACCTGCCGTGTTGGTCAGGAAATTTGAGCAACACTCTCAGAGACACATCCATTAAGTGGATGAAACTTCACCGTGTGGTCCCAGTCTTCCCAGCTGAGCCCGTAAACAAACTCAATTCAAAGCAGGAGCCCATCAAGGCAGGGAAATCACATAAATAAATGGCTCTGAGGGAGTCAAGCCCACGACCCCCCAGCTGGGAGTCCACTACGCTAACTACTTCGCCATGGTGGCTGCTGATTTTCTTTTAGATTTTCGTCAGCCAGCCCTTCAATTCCCTGTGGGTTTACTGCCTAGACCACAGCTGGCTTTCCTCATTATTATGATTATCATTATGATCAAGAAGAAGAAGAAGAAGAAGAAGCAGAAGAAGAAGAAAAGAAGAAGAAGAGAAGAAGAAGACAATATGGACAGCCACGAAATGAAATTTTACCCTATTTATCTCGATCCCTGAAGCGATATTGTACAAAATCGAATGCAAATGGAAATTTGATTATTCAGTAAATGAAGTGAGACTGTTGTGGAAAGATGGAAGTGAAAAAGAATGAGCGTGATTGGATTTTTGACGGTCGGTGCTGGTCTGAATCGCCTATTCCCGTTTCGCCTATTCCCGTTTCGCCTATTCGTTAATGGTGCCGCCACAATCGATGACCTCTGGAGTGGTGGGCTCTCTGTTTTTGTCCCGTTTCGCCTAATCGTCTTTCCCCTTCTTTAACCTTTCACCTGTCTTGTGTGCAGCTTACAATTCTCAGCAGCGCGCTGAACCCACAGGGGTTGTGCCCAGAAGGTAATCTCGGTGTATAAGTAGATTTACCGACGACGTATAAGTACGGCAGCTGGTCTTGAGACGGGCTGAAGTACTCGTGCTTGCACTCAGTAATTCAGTAACGTGGCTCTCCCACAATTGCATTTTCTCTCTCTCTCTCTCTCTCTCTCTCTCCCTTTAACACACACACACACACACGCGCGCGCGCGCGCACACACACACACACACACGCACGCTCACGCACGCACACACCTACACACAGCTACATATACACATGCACGCACACACATATACGCACACATATACGCGCGCGTGTGCGCGCGCGCGCAGGCACACACACACACACACACACACACACACACACACACACACACACACACACACTGTCTAAGAACGAGAACGCTTCAAACACTTGTAATTCTCGACTAATCTAACTAATCTTGAGACAGAACGTGTCCTGCTGTTAATAAGTATTTCACACACACACACACACACACACACACACACACACACACACACACACACACACAGAGCCTCCGTCCCTTTCCTCCTCTTCCCTCAATTCCATAGACTCTCTATCTCTCTGTCTCTCCGTCTCTTTCTCTCTTTCTCCGTCGCTGTTTTTCTGGCTGGCTGGCTGGCTGGCTGGCTGTCTCTCTTTCTCTCTACCTGTCTCTGGCTCTCTCTCTCTTCTCTCTCTGTCTCTGTCTCTGTCTGCGTCTGTCTGTCTCTGTCTCTCTTTCTTTTCTATCCCTCGTTATCTCTGTCTCTGTCACTTATCTGTATGCGTCTGTCTGTCCGTTTGTCTGTCTCTGCTTCTGTCTCTGTCTCTCTCCGTCTGTGTGACTGTAATTTGCATGTAGAAATTTTCTCACTATGAAAGCAGGGGACGAACACACAGTCACTTATCTCTTCGATCTGGGAGCAAAATTTGGTCTTTGGTGAACAACTGAAATTGCGTAATAAAACTGAAAGGCGGGGGGGTGGGGGTAGGGGTGGTGGGTGGGGGGTGAAGGGGGGATTGAAGAAGAGAAGATGCAGTTTATTCTTAATTAGACTTTACGGCTTTACATCTTCTTTACGGTTCAAAACATTAGACAACAGGTGTGCCTCACCTCCCACTCTGCTTACATCTAAAACAACAAAAAAAAAAGCGTATTCAACTTACTGGTTCGGTTCAATTTCCAAGAATGTGTAGTAAGTCGGAGACAGGCTTTCTCTGCACTTCTCAGTCTGAGTCCTTTTTTTTAATCTGCCATTCAGAGGCAGTGCGGATGTAAACCAAATTTAACCAAAAAATGTAGACAAAAAAACAATCATGTCGCAGTTATGTATCGTGCAGTCGGAGAGGTTGCGAGACTTGACGAGACTTAAACTGTCAAACAGCTTGCTTCTGAACAATAAACAAGTCGGGTAACTCTTGCCCCCCCCCCCCCCCCCCCCCCCCCCCTGTGCCCCCCCCCCCCCCCCCCCCCCCCCCCCCCCCCCCCCCCCCCCCCCCCCCCCCCCCCCCCCCCCCCCCCCCCCCCCCCCCCCCCCCCCCCCCCCCCCCCCCCCCCCCCCCCCCCCCCCCCCCCCCCCCCCCCCCCCCCCCCCCCCCCCCCCCCCCCCCCCCCCCCCCCCCCCCCCCCCCCCCCCCCCCCCCCCCCCCCCCCCCCCCCCCCCCCCCCCCCCCCCCCCCCCCCCCCCCCCCCCCCCCCCCCCCCCCCCCCACCCCCCCCCCCCCCCCCCCCCCCCCCCCCCCCCCCCCCCCCCCCCCCCCTCCCACTATTAGACTGTTCGTCTTTGTATTTGTCTGACTTCATTCAAGTTTAAAAGGCTGTGCCAGTCTTGAATAAAATTCACTCTGTGTTAGGTTTTCTTACGGGAGCAAGAGTTACCCTACTTGATTATTGTTTATTGTTTACCGTTCCCTGCCTCATTTCATTTTCAGTTTTCTCCTGATCAAGGTAGATTGGTCAGTAGAAAGGATGACGGATGTCTTTATGTGTGGTGACGTTTGTTGATAGTAGATCATTTAATACTGCAGTAGACGCACATTGTCCAGCCCACAAAGTCCAGAATCAGATCAAGTTCGGAAACCATTCCACATGCTTTGTAACACTGAAATACGACACTGACTTGAAAAAGAAAGTCGCTGAACATTAAAACGAATTTGCTGTATCTTCTAAATGACTGAATGAAGGGGAAAGTTTGGTAAAGCTCTAACTGGCTATTATAAGAAATCTCAAATTTCAATGGATTTCGTTCTGTATGAAAAGGTCACCACGTCCATCTGTTGTGATATTGTGACCCATCATGATTCTCCCAACACCATCATTTTTATAATTCCACCCACCATCACCATGTTCTTCACCACCATAACCATCACTTTGTTCTCCACCACCACACTTTGTTCTCCACCCGCCACCACCATCACTTTGTTCTCCACCCACCATCACTTTGTTCTCCACCCACCATCACCATCCCTTTGTTTTCCACCCACCATCACTTTGTTTCTCCACCCACCATCACCATCCCTTTGTTCTCCACCCACCATCACTTTGTTCTCTCACCCACCATCACCATCCCTTTGTTCTCCACCCACCATCACCATCCCTTTGTTCTCCACCCGCCATCACTTTGTTCTCCACCATCATCATCACCATCCCTTTGTTCTCCACCCACCATCACTTTGTTCTCCACCCACCATCACTTTGTTCTCCACCCACCATCACTTTGTTCTCCACCCACCATCACTTTGTTCTCCACCCAACATCACCATCCCTTGTTCTCCACCCACCCACACATCACTTTGTTCTCCACCCACCATCATCATCACTTTGTTCTCCCACCACCATCACTTTGTTCTCCACCCACCATCACTTTGTTTCTCCACCCACCATCATCACTTTGTTCTCCACCCACCATCAGCAGCACTTTGTTCTCCACGCACCATCACGACCACCTTGTTCTCCACCCACCATCACCATCACTTTGTTCTCCACCCACCATCACTTTGTTCTCCACCCACCCACCATCACTTTGTTTCTCCACCCACCATCACTTTGTTCTCCACCACCATCACCATCACTTTGTTCGCCACCCACCATCACTTTGTTCTCCACCCACCATCACTTTGTTCTCCACCCACCATCACTTTGTTCTCCACCCACCATCACTTTGTTCTCCACCCCACCATCACCATCACTTTGTTCTCCACCCACCATCACTTTGTTCTCCACCACCATCACCATCACTTTGTTCTCCACCCACCATCACTTTGTTCTCCACCCACCATCACTTTGTTCTCCACCCACCATCACTTTGTTCTCCACCACCATCACCATCACTTTGTTCTCCACCCACCATCACTTTGTTCTCCACCCACCATCACTTTGTTCTCCACCCACCATCACTTTGTCTCTCCACCACCATCACCATCACTTTGTTCGCCACCCACCATCACCATCCCCAACATCCCTCCTATCAAGGGAAGGGTACATTGAATCAGCAGTCAGCTAACGTCTCTTGCTGGTGGTCAGGAAGGATTCACCGTTTTCCTTTCTTTTCTACGGTCCCCTCGTTGATCAAGGCACCCGCCACCACCTCCGCCATCACTGACTAACAAGGCTGATCGCCATCTCGCCTCCTGATTACCGACTTTGAGTTTCGTGGAACGTGGCAGGAAGGAGGGAAAAAGGTGGTGGGTGGTGGTGGTGGTGGTGGTGGTGGTAGTGGATGGCAGGCGTGGGAAGCTGGGGGAGGGGAGAGTGGAAGGAGTGGGGGTGTGGGGGGGGGGGTGGGGGGGTAGAGTGAGATCTGTGTGCCGTCACCAACTATTTCAGTCTGCTGGTGGTCTCCCCACCCTCCTCCCTTTTCCTACCCCCCCCACCCCTTCTTCTTTTGCCCCATTAGATTGGCCTAAGAAATGGATTTGTGCCGAGTCGACCTGTGGTTTTAATGAACAGAGACAGACGATGCACGGAACATTTTCAAAGATGGGAATACACACATTCGATTACACATCGATCTACAAGAACTAAAATGCTTATAGTCGACTAGATTTCTTTTATGCACTCACACACGCACGCGCACACACGCACACACACAAAGACAGATACACAGACAGACACAGACAGACAGACACACAGAGAGAGACACACACAGACACAGACACAGACACAGACACACACACACACACACACACACACACACACACACACACATACACACACGCACACACACTATACTACACTACATATACACACATACGTACACACACATATGCACAAATGTGCGCACACAAACGGGCACCTACCCAGCCGCCCCCAACATACCCCCCCCCCCCCCCCCCCACACACACACACACACACACGCGCGCGCTAATTTTTCTTTTTTTTTTTTTTTTAAATTTTTAGTTGCATATAGATTCTGCATCTGTTCCATCTTACGCACTCATACCATCCCTCCTCTCCAGAGCAGATTGATGCCTGGTACTAACCGGTAGTGTCTGAGGCCCTGGTTCTCCAGTCACCCAGACTGCTCTCCACACTTTTTCCAGAAAAACTCACGGCATACCGGAAGCTCCAAACGAAGATGGTCCAGGGACTGTGCAGCTTATCAGACGTTTTTTTTTTTTCCTGGAAGCCCCACGCCACCTCAGCAAAGCCATTCTTCTACCTATGAATCTTGGCTGTCTGCCCAAAGGCAGATGAAGGCGTCGTTCATGACTCTAGTCCCCAGGGTGGCAGACAGCCTGACAGTCAGGTGGAAAAACAGCCAGAAACACTGACCTACACAGCAAAGGGTTTTGACATTGTGGATGGGAACATCGCCCACAAACCCGAAAGACTTTCCATCTCAGACCCTAACCTTAGAGGCGAAAAAAAAAAAAACGTTCAATTAATCCTTCATTGATATGTTTCAAAATGGTGTGGATGCAGGCGGAAATTGAAACATAAAAGCAAAAAAATGGAATTAATGAGACGTGAACCAAAGGAACAAACAAATTACAAAATTGATACCGCACGTTTCAAACAATCTGCATTAAGATTGAACAGATAAATGACTGTTTGTTCCTCCTTTGTTTCCCTTGTTTTGAATGTCGTTTTTCCTGCCTAAACGGATTGAAACGTGTATTGTTTCGTAATTTGTTTTGTGTTGTCGTTTTAGCGGCTCAATTACTCCGTTTTTGCTTTGATGCTTTGTTGATGAATTGTGTGTGTGGGTGGTGGAGTCGTCATCTCCTGTCTCCATCCATAAAGGAAAGAACATCTGCCGACCAGGAGAAAGGGAGGTAATGCCAGAAGTTGGCCGAATTTGGCTAGTTACATCGCTCCACTTTTGTAGATAAAAGAGGTAAAAAAAAGCCACAGTGACAGGCTAGAAAAGCAAACAGGAAGCTAAAACAATCCAGTGTCTAAGTCAGCTTCTGTTCATGTAAAAATGGATTTCACCCTGCACACAAAGACGCGTTGTGTTTACAGCCCAGAGGTCCCAAAGCCAATCTGTTCCAAAGTCTGTTCAGCCATGAGCTGGCTCTCCACGCCACCGAAAACCAGTCACGTCCATTGATTGGAAGGAAGAGCCATCGGAATTTTTGTTCTCAGGAGTGGCCTGCGTTTCAAGCGTTGGTGGAGGTGTGGGTTGGGGGGGGGGAGTGGGTAGTAGGAGGCGGGTGGGGGGGGGGGGGGAGGATGCAGGAAGGGGTGGGGTGGGGGGGGGGGGTGGATTGTGGCAGACGGTCGGGACAGGGTGGCGAGAGCCCTAAGTGAGGACTCCAGTCCTGATCAGCTGGGACGTAACGTGTTGTGGTCAGTGACGTCTCCGGGCAAGACAGTGCAGAATGTCCGAAGGCCGATTCTGTGTCACAGTCATCGACCTCTTTCATAAATCACTGGTGACAGACTGGCCATTATAAACATGATGACTCAGACTACGGAAGGGTGTGTGTCATAGAATAATCATCCAAACAGGGCGGGGAGTGGAGGGTACAAAGCAGACACAGGGTGTGCGTCAAGACCAGTGAGGAGAAATATAGAGTCATACTCACACAGACAGTGTGTGTCAAAACCTAGGTAGACAGACTGACACAGTTAAACGCAAAATAATTGTAGGGCAGACTAGCAGTCACAGAGACAGACACATAAGATCTGTGCCATAGACTGGGAGAGAGAGAGAGAGAGAGAGAGAGAGAGAGAGAGAGAGAGAGAGAGAGAGAGAGAGAGAGAGAGAGTGACACAGACAGACAGGATCTTTGCCATGGAGTAGACAGAGAGACTGACACAGATGGACAGACAGACAGACAGACACACACACACACACACACACACACACACACACACACACACACACACACACACACACGCGCGCGCGCGCGCGCACAGAGATGATCTGTGTTACACAGTGAAGAGAGAGACTGACACAGACAGACACACAGGATCTGTGTCATAGACTGAACAGACAGAATGACACAGACAGACACACAGGATCTGTGTCACACAGTGGACAGGGAGACTGACACAGACAGACACACAGGATCTGTGTAACACAGTGTGAACAGAGAGACTGACACAGACAGACACACAGGATCTGTGTTATAGACTTGACAGACAGAATGATACAGACAGACAGACAGGATTTGTGTCATAGACTGGACAGACAGACTAATACAGGCAGACACACAGGATCTGTGTCATAGACTTGACAGACAGAATGATACAGAGATACACAGGATCTGTGTCATAGACTGCACAGACAGACTGACACAGAGAGACACACAGGGTCTGTGTCATAGTTTGCACAGACAGAATGACACAGACAGACACACAGGATCTCTGTGTCATAGACTGGACAGACAGACTGACACAGACAGACACACAGGACCTGTGTCATAGACTGGACAGACAGACTGACAGACACAGACAGACACACAGGACCTGTCTCATAGTTTGCACAGACAGGCTGACGCCCCTTCTCTTCTCCCCATTCAGGCAGACAACACGGAGTGATGAACATGGGAGGTGGGAGTGGGGAACATCTCCTAACGAACGATCCCCACTCCCCCCCCCCCCCCCCCCCCCGCATCCTCCTTCCCCCGTTCCCTTCCGAATATAGTTACCCCAGGGATTTTCCTTAAGACTTTTAAGAAACCCACCTTCACATCGAAGGGATACTGAAATTTCAAAGCTGTCCTCTCCTCAGGAAATGACGTCATAGATTGAATCCTGCTGAGGGCTATCACACTGTTCCTTTAGCAGCCATGTTGGAAGCTACTCTCTACAGTGTCCTCTGAATTACCCACTGATGGACCGTCCTGTCAGCTGGCGAGAGAAGTGGTCAGGCGGGTCGTTTGCCAGAATGAGTCCTCAATTGGGAGCGACCAACCTATCTTTAAGGCACACAGCTGATTGTACAGCAGTTGCAGTGGAAAGAGTTTGGCAAAGTGGGGCTCCTGTGTCTTCCTGTTGCTTTTCGCCTTCATGACAGCAGCAGTGGTCATCTCCAAAGTCTTTTTGCTTGACCGCACATTTGTGTCCCCTGCGAGGTCTGTCACGAGCAGTGCATTCTATGCTGCAGCTTTGAGATGGCTGATCGATATATTTTTGGGTAAATACGCCAAGTCTGCTCGATTAGCTCCGTGTCTTCAAACCATTTATATCCTTCTCCTTGCTACGTTTATTTATGTACGTATTTATTTGACTATGATCTATCTGTTGCTGTCTTATCTTTGTGTCCCTGTGTTGGTTCGAGTTACAGCCCCTTGTTCTCACTCCACACACCACCCATAGTCAGCCACGGTCGGTTAGTTTTATCCCAGCCTCAGCGTGGACAGTCTAATACCAAGCCGTTTCAGGCAACCTGCCAGAGAAGACCCTGCACTGTTATGCGAGACACTTCAGTGGTTGTTAGTGTCGTCTCTGCTCATTCTGTCAGTCAGTGTGTGTCTGTATAATCTGCAGCGAGTGGTCAACGGCCCATCAAAAGTAAAGTTCACCTCTGGAGCCCATATGTATCAAAAGAAATGCAAGGACCTAGGGCTGAGGAGATGATCTGCAGGACAGGAATGGCCACACATTTCGAGTTGTGAACCCTCTGTCCATAGTGAAAAAAGAGGAAAATTAGGGATATTCAAGAAAGGGAAGAGAGAGAGAGAGAGAGAGAGAGAGAGAGAGAGAGGAGAGAGAGAGAGAGAGAGAGAGAGAGAGAGAGAGAGAGCACAAAACATGGAGAGAGAGCAAGCTTAAGATAACAGTTGAGTGAATATCACACTCAGCAGAAGGAAAGTTAGAGTTAAAAGAGAAGGAAAGCAGATGAATAGTCGTGTGTGTGTGTGTGTGTGTGTGTGTGTGTGTGTGTGTGTGTGTGTGTGTGTGTGTGTGTGTGTGTGTGTTTGTGTGTGTGTGTAGTCAGTCCCCTCCTACAGATAGTCTCAAACTACTGTGTCTGTTTTTGTACTCCCAGTTCTTATAGAACAGGGGGAGTACTTCACAGTGGGAACGAAGAAATGCTGTCTATCTGTGTGTCTGTCCGTGGTCAAAATGTGATCCATTCACTCCAGACAAAACTTAAGGGCCGATCTTTCTGAAAAAATGTAGGTATGTTCGTTATAGGTCACGGATGATGCCCGATGTTTTATTTTACCAGAATAGTCGTAACTAATGGCTATAACGGCCCAGAACGGTTTTTCTCTTTTTTATGGAATATCTCAGAAAGTACTTGGCTGATTTATAAGCGATTTGGATGATCTTGTGACAAATCGGAGCCTCTTTCCATATGTAAGTGAGATAATGCTGAAAATTGATTAAACAACCGTTAAAAACTGTTATTTTGCCGTTATTTGTAATATATAGGTGAATGTTAATGAAATTTTGGTATATAGAAAGGTTATTACATTCAAATGGCACTTCTATATACTGTTTCAAAAAATCTTACCGTTTAAAACCATTATTCTTGACATATTGTCCGATTTGGATTAAATTTAGTATGTACACAGGCTTCAGCCCAGTGAGGACTAAAATACCAGTTTCAACCTGGGAGTACGTTTATATGCTTTGCATCTTGTTTCTTTCTGCAGAGAGTAAATCAGTTGACTGGAACAGTGTCTGTCGGCGTGTCTGTATAATCTGTAGCAAGCAGGATAGCAGGCCTGAAAAAAAAGTTGACTGGTACAGTGCTACTGTCTCTTGATCAGTTCAGAGTCCAACAGTTACACACAGGCTGTAGCAGGCAGGAGAGAAAAGCAGAAAACCTGTTGTGAAACCACATCTATCACTTAACTGTGTGTAATAGGCAGGATAGAATAAAAGAAGACCAGTAGTACAAAGTGTGTCAATCTATCTGTCAATCAATAGTCTGAATGAGACCGTAAAGAAAAACAGAAAACTAGAACAAAATCCATCCGTCTATAGTCTGAAATAGACAATAGAAGGAATCAGAAAACAAGTACAAAATCCACCAGTCTCAGATCTGTAGTGGGTAGGACAGAAAATCAGAAAATCAATATCAAAATTTGTTCATTTATGGTCTGTAGCAGGCAGGACAAAATCAGAAAACCACCAGCACAAAATCCATCACTCTTTAGTCTAAAGCAGACAGGTAAGGAAATAAAAAAACAAACAAATACAAAATCAGTCAGTCTATACTCTAAAGTGGAAAGGACAAGAAATCAGAAAACCAGTACAAAATCAGTCAATCTATATTCTAAAGCAGATAGGACAAGAAATCAGAAAACCAGTACAAAATCAGCCAATCTAAAGTCTGTCGCAGGCACGACAGAAAATCTGATAAATCAATGAAAGATTTGTCATTCTATATAGTTTAGGACAGGAAATCAGAAAACCGGTACAAAAATCCATCAATCTATTCTGTGAGAAAGACAGGGGGCAGAAAAAAAAAAAAACAACAACAACATTTGTCAGTCAGTTGTCCGAAGCAGAGAGGACAGTGAATCATAAAAATGCAGAGTCTGTCAGCTTTCTCTGTAACAGGCTGAACATTTCATAGGTGAACCAGACCGGAACATTAGCAGTCTGTGTTTACGACACACAGGGAAATCTGACAGGAAAGCAGCAAACAAACACCTCATCCCCATTCGTCGAATTATGACTGGCGCGCGCAGCAAACGCAGGCCGTCTCGCTGCCCCTGGCTGTGGCTGTCTCGCTCCTGGTCTATGAAGTCTGCTACAACCCCCTCCTCTTCCATTCTCTTCTTCGCCAGCTCCGCCTTTCCATTCTTTCACACACACACACACACACCCCACCACCACCACCCTATTTTCGTCGCTTCCTAGCCTAGCCAGGCCACAGACAGATAGATCATTGAGTGCACGCTCCGTCCGCTGTTGGACTGAGTCAAATGTTAACAGTAAAATATGTTCTGACAACTTTCACAGGTGGTCTTACCTAATAAGAGAAGCATTCACAAGAGAGTGTCTCCAATAGTGATTGCTTCATTGGCCAGTTCGGACTCCTCGGAATGGTCAGCCTTTTGACAAGTGGTACACGGGCCTTTACATACAGTAAATATCGTCACAGGCTGTCCAGACTGGGTAGGTTTCTCTCGGGACTCCTGTGGAGCCGACAGCATGTAGGAGGTGACAAAAGCCACATGGTCACCCCACTGGATGGAGAGAAACACCGCTGACTCGACGTGTGTGTGTTCAGGCGCTGCTCACTGGGTGTCCATCAGTGGATTCTCAGAGATGTTTTCCTATCTTTTTTCTCTTCTGTAATTATCATCATATCATTGTTATCGTCGTCGTCGTCATCGTCGTCGTCGTCGTCGTCGTCGTCATCATCATCATCATCGTTGTCGTCGTCGTCGTCGTCGTCGTCGTCGTCATTGTCGTCGTCGTCGTCGTCATCATCATCATCATCATCATCATCATCATCATCATCATCGTCATCGTTCATCGTCTTCATCATCATCATCATCATCATCATCATCATCGTCGTCGTCGTCGTCGTCGTCGTTGTCGTTGTCGTCATCACCATCATCATCTTCATCGTCTTCTTCTTCTTCTTGTTGTCAGGTTCATATCAACTTTCGATAAAGAAAAAAGAATTGTACGTGCCAGTTCAGTCACCTTTTCAATCATCACCTTCAGTACAGTTCCATGGTTTCTTCCAACACAGCTGGCTTTGTGTCCACTTGAACATGAACTGAAACCCTGTATTTTGGCAGAGTAACGGCCTTCAGAACAGCGACGCAGTGTCTTGGAAAACTAAGTCAGCATGCAAGCGTAAAGAAAGACTGTTAAACGTTGAATTGCCGTGAATGATAGGAGAACTGGATTCTCCCGAAGGAAAAACTTTTCAGACAGCAATTTTGTTCGGCATTTGAACATTTGGGAAAGGTAGGACTTTATCTTTGATTGTGCTTTTTCCTGTTCTTTGAAAATGTCCCGGTCTTCGCTGTCATTCATTCTCATTGTGATTGTTTTGTACTTTCTTCCATTTTTTTTTCTGCCTTGGTCTATTTCCGTTCTATTTTTTCCCTTTCACTTTCTTTCCAGTTCTTTTTCTTTCCATCTTGTCTTCCTTCCTCTCTCCCTCCCCCCTCCCTCCCTCCCTCCCTGTCTCCCTCCCTCTCTCTGTCTGTCTGTGTCTGTCTGTCTCTGTCTGTCTATCTCTCTCTGTGTCTGTCTGTTGGTGTATCTGTCTCTCTGTCTGTCTCTGTTTCTGTCTCTCTCTGTCTCTGTCTGTCTGCCTGCCTGCCTGCCTGTCTGCCTGCCTGTCTGTCTGTCTGTCTGTCTGTCTGTCCTGTCTGTCTGTCTGTCTGTCTGTCTCTCTCTCTCTCTCTCTCTCTCTCTCTCTCATAATCAAATTACCGACTGCCTCATACTCATGGTTTGCGGAAATCTAATTGTATTTTGTTTTCACTGAGTCGCTGTGCCTTGCTTTGTTGTTGATGTTTGTATTCATAATGGGTTTATATAAAAGAACTCAAGTCAGCGACAGTTGTTCAATGTGTCCTCTGAATATGTTTGACACATGTTCTTACTTTTAGTTTGCTAGTTAGGTCTGCTCTTAGTCTTTACCATAGCAAGGGCCAGATTAAAACAAAAAACAGAACAAAATACAACAAAAGCAAACCACCACCACCACACCACCACCACCACCACCACCACCACCACAGCATTTATTTTTGTGCTCGCAACCTTTGGAAGAAAAACCTCCACCATCACCACCACCACCTCTTCCTCCTCTTCCTCATTATCATCATTGTCATCATCATCATCCTTATCGTCGTCGTCGCCGTCGTCGTCGTCATCATGATCATCATGATCATGATCATGATCATGATCATGATCATCATCATCATCATGACCATGATCATCATCATCAACATCATCAATAACGTCGTCGTCGTCGTCGTCATCATCATCATCATCATCATCATCATCATCATCATCATCATCATCATCATCTCTCATCTCCTCTCTAACTCCACTTCTTCCTTGCATCCTTTCTCTCCCCCCCGCCCCCTCTCTCTTTTCCCTTCTCTTTTTCTTTGTATTTCTGTCATTCGCTCATGTTTTACTCGCATATTCGTTCGCTCATTAGCTTAATGGGTCGGCCTTGCTTCCTTGCAAAAGCCCGTTCTCTTTAAACCTGTTGGATCATCGTTGATACCTTTTCCTTCACTATATCCTTCATGATTCTTGATTGACATTATCTTGAGTCTTTGGGTTGAAGCTGAAACAGCTCCCATGTGTGTGTGTGTGTGTGTGTGTGTGTGTGTGTGTGTGTGTGTGTGTGTGTGTGTGTGTGTGTGTGTGTGTGTGTGTGTGTGTGTGTGGACTACTACTTTCATTTTTACGTCTTTTCACAAAATTGTGTGATATTAGACGAGATTGAGAGAGAGAGAGAGAGAGAGAGAGAGAGAGAGAGAGAGAGAGAGAGAGAGTGTGAGAGAGAGAGAGAGTAGTGAGAGAGTATGGTGTGAAGCATAGGTGTGTGGAAGTGCACGCAAAATATGGAATAATTACTACTAATACATTATAGTAAATATCTAACAGGACTACATATTAAACAAATGGTAACTTTGAAAGCAAAATCAATATCAGGTGTGTGTGTGTGTGTGTGTGTGTGTGTGTGTGTGTGTGTGTGTGTGTGTGTGTGTGTGTGTGTGTGGATATGTGGATGTGTGTGTGTGAGTGTATGTGAGAGAAGGGCATTATTGTATCATCAGTCCGATGACGTCTCTTGCTTATTCACCGTTTTTCTCTCTTTTCTACGGTCCCCTCGTTTGTCAACGGACCCGCCACCACCACCCCCATCCCTAACAAGGCTAATCGCCATCACGCCTCCTGATTACTGACTTTGGATTTCATAAAACGTGGCGGTGGATTAGGGAGGAGGAAGAGGTGGTGGTGACTGTGGTGGGGGGTAAGAGTGAGGGGGGTAGGCTCAGGGAGTGTGTGTGTGTGTGGGGGGGGGGGAGGGGGGGGAGTGGAGAGCCGGAAGTGTGGGGGTAGAGTGACATCTGTGTGCTGTCACCAACTATGTCAATCTGCTGGCGGTCTTCCCACCCTGCCCCTCCCCCCCCCCTTTTTTTTTTTACACCCGTCCCCCTTCCGTCCCTTCTTCTAGAAGATCAGACCAGCCATAAATTTATTTGTCAGAAGTAAACCTGCGGTTTAATGAAGAGAGTCAGACAATACCCTGAATATTTTCAGAGCTGGGGGATATAGACATTCGATTGTACACTGACCAACACGAATTAAGCTGAACAAAGCTCATAGGTTACTAGCTTTCTTTTTTCTCTCTCTCTTTCTTTCTTTCTTTCACACACACACACACACACACACACACACACACACACACACACACACACACACACACACATGTACGCACCTACACACATGCAAAAATGCACACACACAACTACACTCACTCACACACACACACACACACACACACACACACACACACACACACACACACACACACACAGAGAGAGAGAGAGAGAGGAGAGAGAGAGAGAGAGAGAGAGAGAGAGAGAGAGAGAGAGAGTCTCCTGTGGACCCCACAGTTAGGCAGGCAGGCAGGACATTGTCAGAACGGGTCACCATGTGGGAGTGGTGACCTGTCTTTGAGGCGCTCAGATGGACACAGGCATTTCAGGGGGAGGAGATCAACGAGATGGGACCCTGCTTCTTCCTGTTTCCCTTCGCCTGAATGGCTGCTGCCCTGCTCACTTCCAAAGTCTTTGTTCCCTGATGGTCTGGTAGGGTCTATCAAGAGCAGTGTGTTTCCAGTTAATAATAATAAGAAGAAGAATGAAATTTTATATGCACCCCATCTCTGATGAGCTCTAAGCGCTTACAAAGTGTGAATAAAAGCAATAAACTACAGTAAACAGCTGTGTTCATGCCAAAGATAGAAAGAAAACAGAGAGGCAAACTTCATAAATGTTAAGCAAGAAACAAACAAGTCACAAATATCTGGCATAATTAAAATCACACAATGACATGATGAATCTCTAATATACAAAATGCAAGCTTCGCGCGCGCGCGCGCGCGCGCACGCACACACACACACACACACACACACACACACACACACACACACACACACACACACACACACTCACACACACACACACACACACACACACACACACACACACACACACACACACACACACACACACACACACACACACACACACACACACACGATCACATTTCATGAATAGCATGTCAAAAGACATTTTGAAAAAAGACAGGACACAGAAATGCAAACAGTTGATTGTGTTCATGTTGGAGCTCTCGATATTGGCCTTTAGTCTCTTTATACCCCAGGAGTGGTCTAATCACGATTCTCCTGTTCAATGTTCCTGCTACTAGGGATAGTTTGTTTGCCTAGTCAGTGACATTGACAAACCGTCCGTTGTAAATTTCCTCCACCTCGTTCCCTGAGGGGGCCGGAATAGTTCAGTTGGTTGAACGCCAGACTCGTGATCCTGGGGTTGCAGGTTCGAATTTCGGTACAGGGGGATTTTTCCTGGAGTTAACATTGGTTCTGACTCCATTTCCCATACAGTCCTTCGAATGAGACTATAAACCGAGGTTCCGTGTGTGAAAGCACGCACAACATCTTGCACACACGTAAAATCCCATCACCAACTTTCAGAAGAGCAGGCCAGTTTGGCCGTTGGTATGGATGACACGTTACACATAGCATGCACTTCCCCGAAGATGGAGTATGGCTGCCATAATGGCGGGATAAAAAAAGTCATAACACACAAACCTCCACTGCCTGTCTATACAGGCAGTGTCTGCAGGAGTATCAGCATGCGTATACAAAAAGAAAGAAAGTTCCCTGAGCCCCCCACATCCAGCCTTTTCTCCCAACCCCCCCCCCACCAAGAAATGATGAATGAGAGATGACAGACGGCGATGACAGGTCTGATATCTGTCGCCCATGGTGAGCAACAATCATGATCATCGTTCTGGGAGGATTGTGTGTGTATGATGGGGTAGACTGTGCATCAGCATGCCGCTCTCAACGATATTCTAGGTTTGTTTTCAGCATTACCTGCACAGGCGTTGACTCTGTCCCCACCTACACACTCTTTCTCTCACACACATTTGCATCCCCATGGTGGTGGATTAAGCAGACAGACCGACACCCACAGGGCAACGAGCTTTTACATCAATAATAATAATAATAATGAATACATATATAAGCGCCTATTCTCGGCTAGAGACCAAGCTCTAAGCGCTTTACAATCCACACTCGTTTACACAACGGGCTGCCTACCTGGGTAGTGCCGACTGAAGAGCTGCCAGCTGACGCTTCATTCAGTCGTTTCCCGTGTCATCCAGTCCATATCATTCAATATCGTTCACTCAGTTCCTTACTTCCTTCATTCTTTCCATTTTTCACGCAGGGTGCGTGCTATGTGTAACGTGTCATCCATACCAACGGCCAAACTGGCCTTCTCTTCCGAAAGTTGGTGATGGGATTTGACGTGTGCAAGATGTTATGCGTGCGTTCACACACGGAACCTCGGTTTATAGTCTCATTGGAAGGACTGAATTACATTACAGACAGGAACGTCCCTCAGAACACATGAAGACTCTCCAACTCCGGAAAGGACGGCTCTAATTCTAACCTAAGACGACCCTAGCCCGAACCCTAAGTGTAAAACTCCTTAGTAAAACCTTCATTGACAAGGTTCCAAATACGGTCATGACTGCAGTTGGAAATTGAAACGTGAAAGCAAAAATGGTGCCAATGAGCCGCCAGACAAAGGAAACACACGATGTACAAAACGGGCATTGAGGTGGAAGAGATGAGTGACTGTCCTTTGTTCCCATTGTTTTGAATGTCCTTTGTCCAGCCTGAAGAGACTCTCAACAGGTGGAAACGCACGCACAGCGTCTGTCTTTTTTCTCTCTGTACATGTAAATCCATTGACCAGTCCAATGTCTGTCAGCCTGTCTGTATAATCTGTAGCAAGCAGGACGGCAGGCCTGAAATAGTCGACCAGTACAGTAATAGACATCCTGCGTATATAATTGGTAGCAGGCAGGAAGGCTAGTCAGTTGACCAGTTCATAGTCTATAAATCAATAGTCCGTAGCAAGAAGGGCAAAAATAAATCAGTATGAAACCCGTCAGTCTGTGGTTTGTAGAAGGCAGGTAAGAAAAGCTGAAGACTGATACAAAATCTGTCCATTTATAGTCTGATGCAAAGAGAACAGAACATCAGAAAATCAGTATAGAATCTGTCAGTCTAGGGTGTGTAGAAAGCGGGATGGAAAATCAGACAACGGGGCAAGGTCTGTCAGCTGAACCTGCAGCGGACTGGACTGTTAACAGATGAACCAGAGCAGACTATCGGCACTCTGCGTTTGTGGTAGGGGGGGACTTTCTCACAGAAAATCAGCCAACAAACACCTCATCTCTGTTCGTCGACTTGTGACTGGGGCGCGCAGCAAACGCAGGCTCTCTTCGGCCGCCCTGACTGTTGCTGTCTGGTCCCTACCTACTCTCCTCTTTCCTCTTCCCCTATCTCCTTTCGTCCCTTCTCTCCCAGTCTCCCCGTATTTTCGACGCGTCCTATCCTACCCACGCCCTAAGCAGACCATTGAGTGCAGAGTCCGTCAGTTTGACCCAGTCAATGGCACAATTAATGTTTTGACCACTTACAGGTGTTTTTAAGGGAAGCAATCACAGGAGAGTGTCTCCAATAGTACGATTTTTGTTGCATTGGCCAGTTTGGACGCCTGGGAGTGGTCAGCCTTTTGACAAGTGGTACACGGGCCTTTACAGACAGTAACTATGGTCACAGGCTGTCCAGACTGGATGGGTGTCTCTCGGGACTCCTGTGGAGCCGACAGCATGTAGGAGGTGACAAAAGCTACACGGTCACCCCACTGGATGGAGAGAAACACTGCTGACTCCATGTGTGTGTGTGTTCAGGCGCTGCTCACTGATGTCAATCAGCGATTCTTGGAGATGTCCTTTCATTTCTTCTTTTTGTCACAACATTATCATCGTCGTCGTCATATCATAATCATCACTATCATCATTATCATCATCATCATCATCATCATCATCATCATCATCATCATCATCGTCGTCGTCGTCGTCTCGATGATGTCATCACCATTCGCGTCGTTGCCACCATCGTCATCACCATCATCAACATTGTCGTCGTCGTTGTCGTCGTCGTCATCATCATCGTTGTCATCATCATCATCATCATCATCATCATCACTATCATCATCATCTTCATCATTATTATTATTATCTTCTTTTCTCCCTTTTTCTTCTTCTTCTTCTTCTCTCTTCTTCTCATTATTTGTTCGATGATGATAATACTGATGATGATGATGATGATGATGATGATGATGATGATGATGATGAATCAGTTAGTAATATCTTCATAGTGACTATTAACACATTTGGCGATCTTGTTATCCTCACTTTCCTTACAGTTACGCGGTTTCTTCCAACACTGTGTCCACTTCAAAGTGTTACGTTGGCAGAGCAGTAGTCTGCAGGACAGTCGAGTATCGAGCAAGAGTGAACATTTTTTTTCTTTCTCTTCTTCTTCTTCTTCTTCTTCTTTTTGATTCAGCGTGGATGCCACATGATAGGAGATCTGGATTCTCAAGAAGGAAAAAGTTGTAGACAACGGGTTTTGTTCGCCAGTTGAACGCTTTGGAAAGGTAGGGGCTTGGTCCTTGCTCGGTTGGTCTTCTCAGTGTCTTTTCTTTTCGAAGTCTGTCTTTTCTTTCATTCCTCTTGCTTTTCTTTCTTTCTTGCTGACGTCCTCTCCTCCTTGACGTCTTGCTATTCCGTTTCTGTCTTTTTTTTTTTAATCTTTCTTCTTTTCTTATCTCCCTGTCTCTGTCTCTGCTTCTGTCTGTCTGTCTGTCTGTCTGTCTGTCTGTCTATCTCTCTCTGCTTCCATTCTCTATCCTATTTTCCTACCACCACCACCACCACCACCACACCACCAAAACATTTACTTTTATATTTATTACCTTTGAACATCATCATCATCATCATCATCATCATCATCATCATCATCATCATCATCATCATCATCATCATCTCTTCTCTAACTCCCCTTCTTTCATCCCCTCCTCCCTCTTTACTGGCCATTTCTCTGTTTTTTTTTTTTTCCATTCTCATTCTCTGAATATTTCTGTCATCTCCACTTGTTTAAGTCGATATTTCGTTCGTTCATTAGTTTAATGGGTCGGCCTATCTTCACCTCAAACCCAGTGGGTTTTTTTTTTATCTGTTTGATTATCCTTGACACCCTCACCATTCCCTTTACCTTGATAATTTTCAATGTACTTCATCTTGAGCCTTTGGACTGTGATTATAATAGCTCCCTGCGCGCGGTCGACTGCAAAGCGACAAAATGGCTTAGATGGGTGCCCCCCCCCCCCCCCCCCCCCCCGCCCCCCCCCCCCCCCCCACCGCGTCTGCGCACATTTTTCTTGACCTTCCCATCACTTTACTCCCCACCCCCTCCCTCTCGCCTCCCCATTCCTCCTCCCCCCCCCCCCCCCCCCACACACACACACACACACACATTCCACTCTTCCTTCTTACCAGCTTGACTTTCCTCTGTGCTGTGCTGATCTTTATTTATGACTGTTGTCATGAACATGAATACAACACATACACACTCTTAGAAAAAAACATACCTTGGCCAATAGTCAACGCCAGGCGGAATGCGATGTTTGACACGTGCGTTTCCATCTGATGAATGATCGACCTACAGTTCAGACAAAGACAATGACGTCACTGCGGTGTCTGGAACAATATGGTTGTCTGTTGACTCATCTACTGTCTATACATGTACCCTAAAACTCATGGTTTTCTGTCCGTGTGTGTGTGTGTGTGTGTGTGTGTGTGTGTGTGTGTGTGTGTGTGTGTGTGTGTGTGTGTGTGTGTGTGTGTGTGTGTGTGTGTGTGATTATGAGCTGAAAAATTCATGCTACGTGATAGTCGAAAATGAGTCTGACCAGATTATCTGTCTAATCAATTATTTGTTAATCGGATTCTTTACATCGTGAATTGTTGAAGCCATGACTGTAGAAAAGGTTTCCTCTCTTTCTTTTTCCTGTTTTTCATTTAACTTGGGTGAGTGATAGAGGCCCACGCATAGCAAATGCGAGCTTTGTATAATAATCACATAAACCGTTTCACTCATCGACCGTTTGTAATAAATTGCTGGAAGGCGAATTGTGACATCCCAAAGACATTTCATATCACATCGTAAAATCTTAATACAGTTCGGGAAAAGTGTTGGATGATCTTGGCCTCGTTGAGAAGTTAAGTTTTCCGCTCATATGACAATCCGCTGCATTATTGCATTATAAAACGTAAGACAAAAACAGAATCACTGGGCCACCAAACGAGAGAACAAATGAATTTTAAAAAATAACCAACGCGTTTCGACCTGTTGGATCTTCTTCATGCAGGACAAATCACATTCAAAACAGTAAAAGCGAAGGAGGAACAGACAGTTACCTATCTCTTCGATCTGGATGCAAAATTTGATCTTGAGTGAACATCCATAATTATGGAATGGACCTGAAAGTGGAAGAGAGGCCGGAATAGCTCAGTTGATAGAGCGCCGGACTCGTGATCCTGGGGTGGCGGGTTCGATTTTCGGTTCAAGGAGGATTTTTCCCTCGGAGTTAACACTGTTTCTGGATTCTGTGAACTGCGCTCGAGGCGTTAGGACGTGTCGACCGGAGCTCGTGCACTCAGCTTTAATGGAATGTTCACAGCTGAATTTTCAACTCAGTCGTTGTCTTGCCACCCGAGTTTTTTGTTCCATTTTTTTTTTTTTAGATCTGTTTGCTCTGTTTTTTTTTTCCCCCCATCCTCCTCTGCTTTACGCTGCTTTTGTTTTGTTTGGGTTCTCGTGTTTTCTTTCTTTAACACTTTAGTAAAGATGTCGGAAAGAGTACTGCCGTTTTTTTTGGTGCGAAATAAGGACATCCCCGATGCAATCAATCAGCACCCTTCAGTGCTCAGTGTGTGTTTACCTGCGGAAAAGGACAAGCGGACAAGGCTCCAGTTTAGGGGCTTAAGAAATTCATGATTATGGAGAATTCATCCCACAACAGCAGAAGCACGTAACTTACTACGTGTGCAAGGTATGTGTTTGAGGGGCGTGACTGTAAGTGTGTGTGACACTAACCCATTTCTTCTGCGCGATGGTTCTGGTCTGGAAAAACCAAGCACTAAATTATGGGTTGATGACGTACCCATCTCTGTGGTCGATTCCGAGATCGAGCTCGCTCTGTCGAAACTCGGGTGTGAACTGCACTCCAACATAAAAACTGAAAGTGCAAGAGACGCAGATAATAAGCTTACTCGGTTTCTGACTGGGCGGAGGTTCGTATTCATTACGGTACCGGCAAAAACCTGTAGACAGATCAGTGAAAGTATTATGCCATTGAATGTTAATGGACTAAGAGTAATAGTAAAAGAAAAACGCTGTTTAGAGAAAATTTACAGAAAATAATTACGATGTCATTTGTTTGCAAGAAACATACGTTACTGAAGCTGTAATAAGTTCATGGAGGAAGGAATTGGGGCGGGGATCTGGTGTATGCCAAAGGATCAGCTAGAAGTAAAGGTAAGTTGATCTTGTTTCGTAAACAATTCCCATACGAATGGGAAGTTGAGTACTCGAGCGAACGTTGCATTACAGTAAAGGTGATACGTACTGGGGATGAAATTTATATTTGTAATGTCTATGCTCCAAACAGAACACGCGAAGTAGAATTTTTTTTTAAACACCACTGTTAATACTTTGAATAATCTTGATTGTGAAAACTAGTAGTCTGTGGTGACCTTAATACAGTAAAGGATAATGGACTGGATATCATCTCTGGTGAAAAGCACCCCGAGAGTGTTGTTAAAAGCTTTCAGAATTTAGCAGAATTCTGTGATCTATATGATGCCTGGCGACTGTTCAACGTCGACGAAAAAGAATTTACCTGGTCTCGTGTGTGGTGAAAGGCGTCTTTATTGCAAGACGTTTAGATTACGTATAAGAATGTTATTGATGCTGTGCTTGAATGTAACATTAGTTTCCCTTTCCCCAACCTGACCATAGGGGTGTATATGTAACTTTGAAGAGTTGTAATGTAGAGCATGGACCAAGCTACTGGAAAGTTAATAATGCACTATTGAAAGAAAAACAATACATGATAAGATCAATAGAAATTGAAAATTGAAACCTTTGACCTGGATACAGCCAATGCAATTTTAACACACGAGATGAAATGGGAGTGCTTAAGTTAGAACTTAAAAAGGAAACCTTACAATACAGTAAACAAAGAGCGGTAAATAGAAAGAATATACTCACTAGTTTACATGCTGATTTACAGCGTGTTGATTCTTTGCTTGCAAAAGATCCGCACAATTTGGAGGCTATTAAAAAACGTGAACAGCTTAGGCTGCAGTATGATTTATTTGAACAAGAAAAAAAACACAAAGTGCTCAGGTACGCTCTAGGATGAACTGGATAGAAAAAGGTGACAAAATACTAAGTTCCTCTTAAATCTCGAAAAAATCTAGAGCTAACGGTAAACTTATGCCCAAAACTAGAACCGATCAAGTTTCAAATTCTTAATGCCCAGAAAGAGTATTTTAAACAGTTATATAGTCATGAGAATAACAGTGAAACTGTTGAAGAGGAAGCTGAGTTATTTTTAAATGGCTGTGATGTACCTCGCCTGAATG
>JADBJO010010963.1:32500-35000 GCA_016801955.1 Conus betulinus
CCGACCAGGAGTAAGGAAGGGCAGCTGGTGACGCCGGAAGGTTGCCGTAAATTTGGCCAATTACGTCGCCCGACATATATAACTGAAAGATGTAAAAATACGCCAGAGGACAGGCTAGAAAAAAACGAACAGGAAAATAAGACAATCTCGTTTCTAAGTCGGCTTCTATCCTGTAAAATCCACTTCACCTTAGACACAGGCACACGCTGTGTTTGAAGCCCGGAGGTCCCAAAGCCAATCTGTTCCAATATGTTTAGCCATCATTTTTTTTTTTTTATCCGTGCTCCAATAAATAAATAAATTTAAAAAAAATAAAAAAAAAGCAACACCCAGTCACGCTCTCTGATTGGATTGGATTTGATTGATTAATTTCACGTCTGTTCACAACCACGGTGATATTAGACTAACTCTCTCTAATTGGAAGGGAGAACCATTAGCTTTTGTGCTGGCAGGAGCGCACAGCATGTGAAGCGTGGGTGAGAAGGAGTGAGGTGGGGATGCAGGGGAGGGGGGCTGGGGTGGGGAGGAGGATGCAGGAAAGCGCGGGTGAGTGGCGGGGGGGGGGGGAGGGGGGGGTGGGGGGGGGGGGGGAGGCCTGGGTGGTGAGATCCCCGAGTGAGGTGAGGACACCAGCCCCGAGGAGGTGGACAGAACGTGGTGAGGTCAGTGACGTGTCTGGGAGAGAGAGAGAGAGAGAGAGAGAGAGAGAGAGAGAGAGAGAGAGAGAGAGAGAGAGTGTCTGAAGACAGAATGTGTGCTGCTGCAGTCATCGACCACCACCTTCAGATCTCACTCAGCGGGTCACAGACTGGTGGTCTTCATAACCACTGTGACCCAGACTGAGGAATGGGGAATGTGTCGTGGAATAATCATACAAATAAAGAGTTGGGGGCAGACATGCAGACACATGGTGTGTTCAGGACTAGGGGTGAGAAGGATTGAAGACATGTTCACACACAGACAGTGCATGCCATGGCCTGGGGGGTGGTGAAGTGACACAGGCCTGAATGAACTGTGGCATAGACTGGGCAGTCACATATGGACCGGACAGAACAGTGTGACACGGACAGACACACAGGATCTGTGTCATATTCCACACAGACAGAAAGATACAGGCATCCACAAAGAATCGGTGTCGTACTCTGGCAGTCACACATAGACCGGACAAAAAACAGTGTGACACAGACAGACACACAGGATCTGTGTCATATCTAGACAGACAGAAGGATACAGGCATCCACAAAGAATTGGTGTCGTACTCTGGGCAGTCACACATAGACCGAACAAAACAGTGTGACACAGACAGACACACAGGATCTGTGTCATATTCTAGACAGACAGAAGGATACAGGCATCCACAAAGAATCGGTGTCGTAGACGGGACAGACAGAAGGACACAGACAGACACACACACAGGATCTGTGTCGTTTTCTGGACAGAAAGCATGATACAGACACCCACCAAAGGATTTGTGTCGTGGACAGACACACAGGATCATTGTCGTAGATCGCTCAAACAGAATGACACAGACAGACACACAGGATCTGTGTCACAGACCGGACAGACAGAATGACACAGACAGACACACAGGATCTGTGTTATAGACTGGACAGAAAGAATGACACAGACAGAGACACAGGCTCTGTGTTATAGACTGGACAGACAGACAGACATACAGGATCTGTGTTATAGACTGGAGAGACAGAGTGACACAGACAGACATGGAAGATGCTGTTGGATGTTGAAATTGCCCCCTAGTGCTGACAATTCTACAAAAGGGGTGGTATCATTCTACTTTGATCACAAGGGTACACCACCACAACCAGCCGTTTTCCACTGATGAGTCGTAGACAGGGGACGAAGGTCAGCCGACTCTGGACAAGCGATATGAATAATTTGTTTTCAAGACAGGCTTTGCTGGTTAGGAAATCAGTATTCACAGTATAATATCCTCATCTTCATTCTCGTTTCAGTATTCACAGTATAATATCCTCATCTTCATTCTCGTTTCCCCCCATATATAATATATATGGGGAGATAAGCATAAGCATTCATATATGCAGTGGTAGATTATTCTGCCTAACTAACAGTATGTGCTTGAGTGGGTGAATAGGCAATAAAAATACTTCTCAAAATGAGCCTTCAGTAAGCTCATAGTCTCCAAGGGGGAGACAATCTCCAAAGGGGAGTAAACTCACTAACATATAACTCCTGGTCAGATACCGGTATTTCGAAACCTGATTGTTTTCTCTCAATTTCTAATCTTTGCCAAGTCATTACTATAACGATGGAAGAATTGTTAACCTGCACTTGTTTTCCCCCCACTACTTAATTGTTCAGCATTATATTGTTTGGTCAATCAGTGGGTGATTGCATCTCTTAGGAGATCCAAGGAAACGGTTGCTCTGCACAATTCTTAGCCGCTGACAAATGCTGGGTTATTGAACAGCAGAGCTGACCACTCAGACTGTTCCATATCTTTTGATCTCCCTTGCATCCT
>JADBJO010010963.1:50000-55000 GCA_016801955.1 Conus betulinus
TGGCAGGGTTTTAGGGCTGTCGGTGCTTGGTCAGTTCAAACAACCCCACACACCACCCCCAAACACACACAACACACCACCACCCCACACACACCCACACATTTCTCTGTTATCTTCATTGTGTCCCGCACCTGTCTAATCATCACAGGGAGTAATGTCTTGCCTGGAATGTCGTATTGCTACGCATCCCGTGATTGGCACGTAGATTTCTGACTGGCGACCGTTGAATAGAAGGGGGGTGGGGGGGGGTTTGGTGGTGGGTGACGGGGGGAGGGTGTGCAGGATACATATTTCTACATATCGGTGGGTATGTTGTGGAATGGATTCGGATTCGTTGGATTCCAGGCTAGTAAAAGACGAGTCTTCAGCAATATATTGTGAGGCAGAGGTGTATATTGTGAGCGGTACGGCGGGACCGGAATCCACCTAAAACAACTCTGTCCCTAGGTATATATTTTACATTCCTCCCGGCCAAAGCTCTTTCCCCACCCCGGAGAATTGAAGCGGGGGATGCCAGCACCACACACAACCCCACCAATCAAAGGCACACCCACACAGAGATCACTAGAGCTCGAGTCGAGAGGGAGTTAGCGCAGAGAGTCACAGATCCACGCCCCAGCACCGAGACCGAGACATAGGCAGACAGAGGATCCAGCTATAACAGGGTAGACACAGACGACCAGAGGGAGATAGAGATACAGAGCTAGACCGCGCGCCAGATCATAAAGGAGAAGACCGAGATCAAAACAGACAAATACAAACAATACAATACACTACAAGACGCAATACAATTCTTTGTATCATCGATGGTTATAGATAGGCAAGTTCATGCTTTGTTTACATCCAGGCCCTCGCCAAGAGGTGAACCAAAAAAATGTAACTAACTACAAACAGAGAGCGCGAAATTGAGAGGATCGAGATAAGAGAGAGAGAGAGAGAGCGAGCGAGAGAGAGAAGGAGAGATAGACTCTAATAAATTAGATTGTGGTCCTGTATGCTCTGTAGGTAATTGAACGGAAGAATACTGATAAAAACCCCCTACTCTACCAAAAGTTCGGGAAACGGAAACTGTGACTACGCGTCCGAACTAGCTTTAAAGATTCCTTTCTCGTTTTTCTCTTCTTCTTCTTCTTCTTCTTCTTCTTCTCCATGAAGTCTCGGGAAGCGACGCGACGAAACTGGCTCGCCATATATATTTCTCCTGGAACTAGTTCAATCTGCAATATTTCGTTCCCGGGTTGTTCACTAGGAAACAAAACCAATAATCCGCCTACAGTGCAAGACATATTTCCTGCAGGTCAGATCAAAACTGAAATCCATTTTTACCGTTCTTTCGGCTAGTCAGCAGTCACTTCAGTAATTCACAGAAAAGAAAAACATCAAAAGAAGACATCAAAGAGCCCCCGTTTAATGTAACGCGTCGGATGATTACAGAAAATCGTGATACCTCGGGGGCACAGAGAATATAAATGTAACACAGAATTATTGATTTTTTTCCCCCAGTTCAATCACGTGCTTGTTTATAACCCAGCCCCAACCTCTGCGCGCCACCTCAGAGGCAGTGCACCCACGCCCGCTCTTCCGACACCGCGTCCACAGCCACAGCCCGGTCAGCCCCCCGCAGCCCCGGCACCGGCAATCCACAGGGAGCAGTCATGTCAAGTCGTCAAGAAGCAACCCACCGGAGGAGACACTGCACTGCTGCCGATTCACTTCGGTGGTGTTCAGTGGCGCCTGTTCTGATCTAACATACGCAGGACACCACCTACTAAGCCCCCTACTGACGACAGTAATTGCTTAGTCGCGGAGCCGGCGTGAGTGAGCTCTCCCTCCGGAGGGCGCCACCACGTCGTCCAACGACAGCCCCCATGGACTCGCCGATACCGGTGACCCCCGACGGAACCAAACCAAGGCCACAGACTTTGGAGAGGACATCGAAACTGAGGTCACCATGAGAGCAGGGCATGAAGGGCCACAGAATTTTGAGACTTTTTTTTAATGCTGATCGATGAAATGAGGATGATTAAGATGATGCTACGGATTTCCATTCGGTCTGAGACTACATGACAGGGCTGTACTCTACGCTTCCTAGTCTCCTGAACAGTGCTGAAGACTTTATGGTGTGGAAGTGCCAGTATTCAGTGTCGGTGCCGAGCGGTTCAACAACACTCTACGGCAACATGATCAGCGCCACACCCTCATCTGTTTCGGGGGGTGTAACGTCATTGAAGAGCTGTGACCTGCACATAACCCCCCATAAGTCTTGTCGTCTCCCCAGCGGCTCCCCTAAACAGACGAGCGGAAGTACAGGCTGGGTGGGGTCGGGGTGACTTTGGAAAAAGTGTGTTGTCTCTTTTGTTGCACCAGCCCTCTTGCCAGAGGCTTAGTACACATAGATTTGAACTGTATATTTTTAGAGCTGTGTAACGAAGGAGACAGGAAGACGAACTTGCCCGACTAGTAACCGCCTGAACAAACAATCTCCATCGTGTGACAGGAAAGTCAGTAGAGAAACGACCGGACTGATGACACACAACACCAATAACACCAAACAGACCTCAAGGCACGTGTTCAAAGCCTGGAAATAGTAAGCGGCTCTAAGTGCCTGAGATCAGTCGTGACAGAGGAAGGGGCCCACACCAGATGTCCTCTGCAGACTGACCCAGGCATCCACAGCAGTCTCAGAACTCAGGACTGTCCGGAGCAGCTGACGACATCTCTCTCAGTGCCACAGTGAGAATGGTGCGCACACTAGTGACATCAGTGTGTCTCTAACACGTGAGACGTGGACTCTTGACAGCTGGCCTACAAAGAAGAATCCAGACATTTTGAAACGGGATGCTACTGCAGAGGACTATGCATCTTCTATGAAGACAAATCAATATGTAGAAGTGCGCAAGAAAATAGAGGGCAGGCACTGGCAGGATTTCATTGGCAGAATTTATCAAAGAACATAGCACAGAAATCAGGCCGTGATATGATCGGGTTTCCGGCATTACGGCCATTACTGCTGCTCCCCATTGTTCTTCTGAATAGGACAGGTTGTCCAAGAACGGAGCAATATTTGGCATCATAGATTTGAACACTATTAAGATATCGTATGATACAGATTATTATTCTCTTGAACTGATGTCATTTGTCCTGTTTCGCTACATAAACGGCCTTATCAACGTCCTATATTGCGTAGAGGGTTAGCCAATAGACCACAGATACACGGGCCTGCTCTCTCTACCTCCTGACCAGAAAAGGTTCGAGTCCAAAAGGCAAGTTGGAGAGCCATTACTCTCTCAGTCTCCAGAGAGCTCTTCCCCTTCCCCTCCATCACACGTTTGTACCGCAACACGGCGGCGCTAAAGAAGATCACAAAGAAAAGCAGAATAAAAAAAAAAATCCGGGGTACAAAAACATAAGGTGGGACACATTTCAGGTGGTCACTGTCAGTCTCGACGCCCCAACATTTAGCCTGTTTAATATACTATGCCAGGGTCCCCACAGTTAGCCTGTTTTAATATACCAGACTCTGCCAGGGGTCCCCACCTTTGGCCTGTTTAATACACCAGACTCTGCCAGGGGTCCCCACATTCGGCCTGTTTAAATATACCAGACTCTGCCAGGGGCATGAAATGATGAAATGCAAAAAAAAAAAAAAAAAAAAAAAAAAAAAAAAAAAAAAAAAAAAAAAGGTATGCTTAGACCAGCCAGTATCCTGGCTACACAGACCTATTGGCATTCTGGAAATGAGTGTTCCATCACAGTTATGATGCCTCAGCCGAAGGAATGATCACTGGGCCCAGCAAGTCCCCTGACAAACATGAAGCTGCAACCCTCGGGAGAAAACATTATACGTACCCCCAGACATTCCTGTCGGCCAACGGCTCATTTTTCGAGGAAGCACATGACGGTCAGCAATATCAATGCCCTCTACAAATCAACGCAAGTAGTATGGGGTTCGTGGCTCTTGTGAATCTATGAACAAAACTTGCAACAGCAGTAGCTAGCTATTTGGTCTACCGTAGAATGTTCTTGCAAAAAAAACTGCTGACGTTGGTATCGCGGTAGTTGATAGTTATTCATGAAATGATGTTGACGAAGAAGATGAAGATGACGATGGCTGTGCCACGAAACAGACCTGGTTTTCTTAGAGGAGTAAGCATGCCCACTGGTGAAGCACAGATCAAGATAAGCCATTTATACTGCCAATGCGAATAATTGCAACGACATCTAGCACTGCTGCTGATTTAGTGATTTGAAATGGTCGTGACCTAGGCAAGCAGACCCATAAAAAAAAGTATAGCCTATATTAGAGTCTGTGATTTTATTTTTGGAATTTCTTTTTTCGAATTTCAATAATAAAGCGTTCTGCTTTGTTTCTGTATTTAGGGAGATATTCATATTGATGGAAATGCAACTCTAATTTTGAACAAATCTACCCGAGTACGTTGGAATGCAATTGTTATAGCCATAGATATCAACCTGAGACCTGAGTACGTTGCAATGTGTAATTGTTATAGCCAAGACATTAACATGAGACCTGAGTACGTTGGAATGTACTTGTTATAGCCTTAGATATCAGCATGAGACCTGAGTACGTTGGAATGTACTTGATATAGCCTTAGATATCAGCATGAGAGACCGAGAGTAGAACATCTTTGAGGAGAAGCGTGGCCAGATGACATTGCACGTTGCACTTTGTACGTAAAACACAACTCTGTGGAAGTCTAGATATGTTTGCAAAGGCAGCAGCGATGCTGGAGAGAGAGAGAGGAGAGAGAGAGGAGAGAGGGGAGAGAGAAAGAGAGAGAGAGAGAGAGACACACCACACAGAGAAAGAGAAAGAAAGACACAACAAAAAGAGAAGAGAAAGAAGAGAGACTGAGAGAGAGAGAGAGACAGACAGACAGGACGACAGACAGACAGACAGATAGAGACAGAGATAGCAGACAGAAAGAGAGAGAAAGAGGATAGAACGAACACAGAGAGAGAGAAACTAAGAACGAAAC
>JADBJO010010963.1:60000-62500 GCA_016801955.1 Conus betulinus
AATAATCGAGCATGCCAAACACGGTCGTATGCTTTCTTTACATCAAAGAATGTAGCTAGTGTACTTTTTCTGCGTGAAAATTGCTTTTTTATATGAGAAGTTAGTTTCACTAAATGATCAGTTGTGCAACGCCCTTTTCTGAATCCAGCTTGCTGGACTGGAATAATGTCATTTTTTTCACAATAATATAATAAACGTGTTTGTACAACTTTTTCAAGAAGTTTACCAACATGGGATGTTAAAGCAATGGGTCTATAGCTATTTACAGATGTTCTCGTTTTACCTTCTTTTGGTACTGGTACTACCACTGAACTTTTCCAGATTGTAGGAATAGTGCCGTACGTCCAACATTTTTGGGAACAACGAATGTAGTAATATTTTCCACGAAGAAGGCAAGTGACGAAGAAGCTCGTAAGAAATACCATCTAGGCCCACTGCTGAATCATAAGATGTAATGGATTCTATTGCTTCAAAGAAGTTCTGATGATTGTAATGGAGAATTTAAGTAGTTATTATTGTCTGGTATGGGACTCTTATATTGTTCTTTTTGTTCCTCTTTATGTCTATGGTACTTGATTTCTGCTGGAAGATTTACAGCTCGACTATTTTCCGAAAAGAAATGGGAGAAAGCTTCCGCCTTATCCATTGTGCTTGGAAATTCTTTTGTTAATTTTACAGGGTAAGCTTGTGTTTTGTAACAATTTTTCATTTGTTTTACTTTTTTCCAAACTTTAAACATATCCTTCGATTCTTTTACTCCGGTCTCACAAAATTCTGCCCAGTATTTCTTTTGTGCACACACACACGCACACACACACACACACACTCTCTCTCTCTCACTCTCTCTCTCTTCCTCTACTTCCTCTCTTGTCTCTCTCTCTCTGTCTCTGTCACTCTCTCTCTCTCTCTCAGACACACACACACACACACACACACACACACACACACACACACGCACACACACACACACACACACGCACAACACGCACACACACACACACACACACTCTCTCTCTCTCTCACTCTCTCTCTCTTCTCTCTACTTCCTCTCTCTGTCTCTCTGTCTCTGTCACTCTCTCTCTCTCTCTCAGACACACACACACACACACACACACACACACACACACACACACACACACACACACACGCACACACACACACACACACGCACACACACACACACACAACACACACACACACACACACACACACACACACAAATGCATACACATACATGCACGCACGTAAGCACACACACACACGCGCCTTGCCACACACACACACACACACGCACGCACGTATGTAGCACGCACCAACGCACACACGCACACAAACACACACACACACACTCACGCGCACACACAACACACACACACACACACACACACAACACACACACACACACACACACACACACACACACACTCACTCACTCACGAGCCCTGTTGTCTCAATCAAAATGAAGTTCAGACGTGGCAGCAGACAGCGTTGATGTGATACCCTTTGTCTCTCAGGATGGTCGTCTCCATTTCACAGGCATTATCTTGATCGCCCCGGGGATCAGAAGGTATGGAAGCGGGGCGGGGGGAGAGGGAGGGGGGGGGGGGGGGGATGGGGGAGAGGGGGGCGAGAAAGGTGGCGGGGGTGGGGGTGGGGTGTGGGGGTGGAGGGAGGGAGCATATGAGAGGTGAGTGGAAGGAGAAGATTTGCCTGACAGGCATTTTCAGTCGAGTGATACTTTGTTCTCAGTATTTGAACTCTTTAAAAATAAAATGGCCTTGACATCTTTGGAAAGGATGTGACAGACAAATTCCATCTTCTTTAAAGATATCACGACAACTGCAGACGTGACTTGAAATGATAGTCTCCATCTCCTGTAAAGATACCATGACAACTGTAGACAGGAAATGATAGACAGTCTCCATCTTCTGTAAAGATACCATGACAACTGTAGACAGGAAATGATAGACAGTCTCCATCTTCTGTAAAGATACCATGACAACTGTAGACAGGAAATGATAGACAGTCTCCGTCTTCTGCAAATATAGCATGACAACTGTAGGCAGGAAATTATAGAGAGTCTCCGTCTTCTGATATCGTAAAGATATCATGACAACTGTAGACAGGAAATGATAGACAGTCTCCATCTTCTGTAAAGATACCATGATAACTGTAGACAGGATGTGACAGACAGACTCCATCTTCTGTAAAGATATCACGACAACTGCAGACGTGATTGATAGACAGTCTCCATCTCCTGTAACGTTACCACAAGCAACTGTAGACACAGTGTGACAAACAGCCTCCATCTTCTGTAAAGATAGCATAACAACCGTAGACAAAAAAAAAAAAAAGGAAAAATGTATTTAACGAAACCTATTCATCAATTCGTTTCTTCTGTTTTTCCCCAAACCGAACAATGTTTACCCTGCACTATTATTGGAGAATAAGTCTGGACTGCAAGATGTGCGAACTTTAACTGGACACCAACATAAACAAG
>JADBJO010010964.1:5000-7500 GCA_016801955.1 Conus betulinus
CAAAATTTCAAGAAATACTTGATGAAAAATTCCAAGATGGACTGACCTCCGTAGGCAGCTCCGAGAAATGGTCCTCCTTCAAGGATACCGTTGCTGAGACTGCAAAGGAAGTGCTTGGTGCCAAAACTAGAACGCATGAAGACTGGTTCGACGAAAACGATGACAAGATCAGAGAAGCCCTCCTTACTAAGAACAAGGCTTATATCGAGTGGCAGAATGACCTGTCCTCCGTCTCCAAGCGTGAAAGATTTAAAACTCTACAGGCAAAAGTCCCAGTCCGACCTTCGACTGATGCAGGACCAGTGGTGGCAAGATAAAGCGGCCGAAGTCCAGCATTACGCGGATACCCACAATTCCAAGAAATTCTTTAGCGCTCTGAGGACAGTCTTTAGCCCCTCTATATCGGGCTGCTCCCCGTTGTTGTCCTCGGACGGTTCGACCCTGATCAAAGACCAAGAGGGCCCTGAACAAGCGCTGGCAAAGAGCACTTCAGTAACCTGCTTAATCGACCCTCATCGGTCGACGCAGACGCACTGAACCAGATTCCCCAGCAGCCAATGCAAAGACTCGCTCGCAGAACCCCCGACCATAGACGAATTAAGAAGGCGATCCGTCAGACAAACTCAGGCAGAGCGTCGGGTAAGGACGGCATTCCTGCCGAGATTTACAAGGCGGCAGGCCCCAACGCCCTTGAAGCCTTTCATGATGTCCTGCTGAGTATCTGGGAAGAGGAGGAGATGCTGATGATTTCCGTGATGCCCTGATTGTCTCCCTCTACAAGAACAAGGGAAGCAAATCTGACTGTGGGAACTACAGGGGCATCTCTCTCCTCTCTATTGCAGGGAAGATCTTTGCCAGAGTTATACTCAACAGACTTATCATAGTATCGGAGCAGAACCTCCCGGAGGCGCAATGCGGCTTCAGGCCTGGCAGAAGTACTACTGATATGATCTTTGCCATCCGACAACTTCAAGAGAAGTGCATTGAACAAAACATGCCCCTTTTCTCTGTTTTCATAGATCTGACCAAGGCTTTTGACACGGTCAATAGAGAGGCCCTCTGGACAGTCCTAGAGCGCATCGGATGCCCGCCAAAGTTTTTATATCAATGATCAGGCTTTTTCACGACGGCATGACTGCCAGGTCCTCTCTGGCGGGAATGTGACGGAAGCCTTTGCAATCACCAACGGTGTGAAACAGGGCTGTGTTCTAGCTCCAGTCCTATTTAATGTGTGTTCTTCACCTGTATGCTGTCCCATGCCGTCCGCGACCTGGAAAGGGGTCTACATTCGCTACCGTTTGGATGGCTCCCTCTTCGACCTGTGTCGTCTCACTGCCAAGACAAAGAGCATGCAAACCCTCCTTCAAGAAGTCCTCTTTGCTGATGACTGCGCCCTTGTGGCCCATGCAGAATCCGACCTGCAGATGATGCTAGATCGCTTCTCTGAGGCCTCAAAACTCTTCGGCCTGACTGTCAGTCTCGGCAAGACGGAGGTGCTTCACCAACCTGCACCAAACACCCACCCACCTGCACCCAGCATTATCATCGACGACACACCACTTGCCAATGTCGAACATTTCAAGTACCTGGGAAGCACCATCTCCTGTGATGGCTCCCTGGATAAAGAAATCGTCTCTAGAATCGGCAAGGCTAGCCAGGCAATGGGCAGACTCCGCACCCGAGTGCTCAATCAACACAGTATCCGACTATCAACGAAACTGAAGGTCTACAATGCGGTGGTACTACTCCCCTCCCTTCTCTACGGTTGTGTAACATGGACACTGTATCGCAGACACTTAAAAAAACTGGAATACTTTCACATGCGAGCGCTCCGTTCCATACTCGGAATCAGCTGGCAGGACCACATCACCAACCTGGAGGTCCTGGAACGTGCAACTCCACCAGCGTTGAGTCCATGCTCATCAAGGCCCAACTTCGATGGGTGGGCATGTCATCCGTATGGAGGAGTTTAGGATGCCAAGACGCCTGATGTATGGTGAGCTACAGCTCGGCAAGAGAAACCAAGGCCGCCCAAAGCTGCGATACAAAGACACTGTGAAAGCAAACATCCAGTGGTCACGTCACGTCAAGCCGAGAGAACTGGAGGAGGAGCGTGCTATGGACAGACCAAAATGGAGAGTCTCAGTCAACAAAGCTGCTGCAAACTACGAAGAAGCACGACGCCAGAAGCTCACTGATGCCAGAGTGCAGAACGTAAATGTCATCATCGGATCCGATGGACAACCAACATATCTGGACCGTTCACGACCCTGTTCAGTACCTTGTAATCACTGATTGAGAGCACCTAGGCTTTTCATCCAATTCATTTTCCATCCTCTGCAACAGTGTTTGTTCCTATCTGCTGTCAACGTCCCTCTCTTGGTCTGGGTATACATGCTTTTTTTCACTCCATGATCTGTTGCCTTTAAGGACACTTGCTGATAGATCTTAATCATCTACACAATTATGTGCGGGGAAAAAAGCCGCATCAGTGCACATA
>JADBJO010010964.1:12500-20000 GCA_016801955.1 Conus betulinus
GATGCTAAGCATATAAACGTACTCCCAGTTTATCTTGAATACGCGTGAGATATTCCATAAAGAGGAAAAATCGTTTTGGCCCGTTAAAGCTTTTAGTAACGGCTATTCTAGTAAATATCAGCCATCATCTGTGACCCGTAATGAACATACCTACAAATGTTCAGAAAGATCGACCAAGTACTTTCTAAGATATTCCATAAAGAGGAAAAACTGTTATAGGCCGTTATAGCCATTAGTAACGGCTATAACGGTAAACTAACACGTTGGGCATGATCTGTGACTCATAATGAACATACCTTCAAATTTTCAGAAAGATCCGCCAAGTACTTTTCTAAGATATTCCATAAAAAAGAAAAAACCGTTATATAGCCGTTATAGCCGTTAGTAACGGCTATAACGGTAAAATAACACATCAGGCGTCATATCCATGACCCATAATGACCATACCTACAAATTTTCAGAAAGATCGGCCGAGTACTTTCTGAGATACTCCATAAAAAAAACCGTTATGGGCCGTTATGGACGTCAGTAACGGCTATATCGGTAAGAGAGAGAGAGAGAGAGAGAGAGAGAGAGAGAGAGAGAGAGAGAGAGAGAGAGAGAGAGAGAGCATTTCTTCGCATTTCTTCGTTCCCATTGTAAATTACTCCCTGTTCTATAAGAACTGGGAATACAAGATGCAAAGCAAATAAATGTACTCCCAGTTTATCCTGAATACGCGTGATATATTCCATAAAGAGGAAAAACCGTCTTGGGCTAGTGTAACCGTTAGTATTGGCTATTCTGGTAAACATCAGCCATCATCAGTGACCTATAATGAACATACAAATTTTAAGAAAGATCGGCCAAGGACATTCTGAAATTTTCCATCAAGAAGAAAACCATTATGGGCCGTTAGTAAAAGCTATAAAGGTACATTGAACATCGGGCATCATTCATGGCCCATAATGAACATACTTACACATTTTCAGTTACACAGTTTGTAACGGCTATAACGGTAAACTAAAACATCCGGCATCATCCGTGACCTATAAGAACATACCTGCTAATTTTGACAAAGATCGGCAAAGTACTTTCTCAAATATTCCATGAAGAAGAAAAACCGTTACAGGCCGTTACAGCCGTTAGTAACAGCTATAACGGGGTAAACTAACGGCTATAACGGTAAACTCAAACATTGGGCATTATTCATGACCTATAATGAAGATACCTACAAATTTTCAGAAAGATCGGCCAGGTACTTTCTGAGATATTCCATAAAGAAGGAAAACCGTTACAGGCCGTTACAGCCGTTAGTAACAGCTATAACGGGGGTAAACTAAAACATCGGGCATCATCTGTGACCCATAATGAAGATACCTGCTAATTTCCACAAAAACCGGCCAAGTACTTTCGGAGATATTCCATGGAGAAGAAAAACAGTTACAGGCCGTAACAGCCGTTAGTAACGGCTATAACGGTAAACTAAAAACATCGGGCATCATCCTTGACCCATAATGAACATACCTACAAATTTTTAGAAAGATCGACACAGTAATTTTATTATTATTATTATTATTATTATTATTATGATGATGATGATGATGATGATGATGATGATGATGATTATTCTTTCCTGGAGCAAGTGGAACACATTTTGACCACGGACGGACGGACACACGGACACACAGACACACAGACAGAATTTCTTCGTTCCCATTCTAAGTACTCCCTGTTCTATAAGAACTAGGAGTACAAAAAGTATTTTCGACAATAGCAAATTTTGTTTTCATGAAATGTCAAAACATTTTGGGCTGTGCACTGCATGCATTTGACATGCACACAGACACGTGTGTTTCTTCACAAAGACATGTTTATTTTGAATCACACACACACACACACACACACACACACACACACACACACACACACACACACACACACACACACACACACACACACACACACACACACACACACACACACACACACACACAAGGTTTTCCTGTTTATTTATTTGTTGCCCCCTATACTCCTGAAAGGATGAAAGGGTTAAAATCAAATTGAAGTTAAAAGCGTGCGTGTGTTCTTGTTCTACACAGCGGTCGTCCATTCCCCAGAAGCTGTCTGACAACCGGTGGAACTGTTCCACACCAACCTGGACAGACCTTGAACCCCACCTCTCCTGCAACTTGATCGTGGAATGTGATTCAGCCCAGGATGAGGCCCGCTGCCATCATGAGCCGTGTGCACGGGGGGTGGATTTTCTGTGGAGGGTCGCTGTTATCTGCTGTCAGCCATCAGAGGCACTGACTTACCATCAGGCCAGGAGCGAGTGTGCAAGTCATGGGGGATACCTGGCCAGTTTCAACACCAAATCAGAGATGGACGCGGTGATGGAGCTGGTGTGGTGGAACCGTCGAAGTCGTGACGTAATTGTTGGGCTGGCTTCAATCTCCCACAGTTCTCAACTTATGTAAGATGTTCTGCATGTCTTCATGCCATGCTTCATCTGTTTGTTATATCCGGATACCACCCACCCCCTCCCCATCTCCATCTGCAAGTGACTTCCCACTTTCAATCTTTTCCCCACCCTTCTAATTCTGCTGGTCAGTCAGTCAGTGACATGTCTGCCTGTCTGTCTGCTTGTCTCTGTCTCTGTCTCTCTGTCTCTCTCTCTCTCTCTCTCTCTCTCTCTCTGCCTCTCTGTCTCTGTCTCTGTCTCACTCTGTCACACACACACACACACACACACACACACACACACACACACACACACACACACACACACACACACACACACGTGTATGTCAAATCAATAAATTATCTAAGATTGCTCTCATATGGGTCACAGAGAATAGATTACTGCTTTTCCACTTCATCTGTTTCTGTTCAGACGATTCTGCAACCTGTGCTAGATCATACCATAATTCTGTTTGTTATTTCACGTCTGTTTTATGTGCACCACTGCATGGTGTAATATCAACTCAGCGTGGTTCTGCTTTTTTTTTTTTTTTTAACCTTCTGCGTCGATTTCTGTTCATTCCAAGAGAGTACTCATCTGTGTCTTCTTATATTTGTCCCTTGCCTGTGTCACTTGGCACTCTATATTCAAATGTGTCCACATACATTTTTATCTGCCCTTGTGAATTCACACGTCCCATGTCAGTGGTGTGAGTTCGTTCGCTTGATTGAATTGTATAGTGTGGCATTGTTGTAGTGACTAGTGTCAGACCACACATTTAAAATCCATGACTGAAGGAAACGGACGTGGAGTTTGGAGGATGGTGATCTGAAAAAATTATCTTTCCAATGAGTGCCCTGTTATTCTTACTCCAAGATATCATTCCCAGGACCAACCAACCCATTCGTTCTCTTTCCTGTGCCAGTATTCGTCACCCAGCAGTTGACATGAACACGGCTGTAAACACCCATGCACACACAGGCTCATACACACGCATGCACGCGCGGGTGCGCACCAACAATGTATGCACGCACGCAAGCAACGAGCGTCCCTACGTACGCACGTACATACGTACGTACGTACACACATACACACACACACGCGCGCGCGCGCGCGCGCATGCACGCACGCACGCACAAGCACACACACACACACGCGCGCGCGCGCGCGCACGCGTGCACACACATACACACACTTGCTAGCAAAACCAATGTTCCAGTAAGTATAATCATGATTGGGGGGAAAAAGCATTGGATTTGTGCAAGATCCTGTCTATGTGTGTGTGTCTGTCTGTCTGTCTGTCTGTCTGTCTGTCTGTCTGTCGATCAGTCTGTCTCTCTCTCTCTCTCTGTATCTCTCTCTCCCTCTCTCTCTCTCTGCTTTTATGTCTGTCTGTGTGCCTGCCTGTCTGTCTGTGCCACTCTCTCTCTCTCTCTCTCTCTCTCTTTCTCTCTCTCTCTCTTTGCCTGTCTGTCTGTCTGTCTGCCTCTTTGTCTGTCTGCCTCTCCCTCCCCCCCCCCCCCTCTCTCTCTCTCTCTCTCTCTCTCTCTCTCTCTCTCTCTCTCTCTGAAGCAGCTGGAAGGAATGCAAATTTACTTCAGAGGACAGCTAACCATTTGAACAGATCACCTGTCTGTCTCTGTCTGTCTGTCTGTTTTCTCTCTCTCTCTCTCTCTCTCTCTCTCTCTCTCTCTCTCTCTCTCCTCTCTCTCTCTCTCTCTCTCTCTCTGAAGCAGCAGAGAAGAATGCAAAATCACTTCAGAGGACAGCTAACCATTTGAACAGATCATCTATCTATCTGTCTGTGTATCTCTCTCTCGCTCTCTCTCGCTCTCTCTCTGGCTCTCTCTCTTTCTCTCTCTCTCTCTATCTCTCTCTTCTCTCTCTCTCTCTCTCTCTCTCTCTCTCTCCTCTCCTCTCTCTCTCTCTCTCGCTCGCTCTCTTTCTCTCTCTACTCTCTCTCTCTCTCTCTTAAAGTAAAGAAAACCATCCAGTCTTAAGTGTGGCAAAGCAGCTGGTCCTGATTCTTTAATAAGCGAAGTCATAAAGGCCTCAGGTGACTTAATAGTTCGCTTCCCAGTCAAATACTTCAATAAACATTTTCAGAGATTGTGTATTCCCTGAAGAATGAACTAAATCGATAACTATTCCGTTGTGTAAGAAAGGTGATGTGAACGATACGAAACATTATCGTGGTGTTTCCTTGACTAGTCACTTGTGTAAGATTTTTCCACACATTTTGAGTAAGCGGCTCATTTCCTGGGCTGAAACCAATGACGTGATTTCTGATGTTCAAGCTGGCTAGGAAAATCTTATTCCAGTACTGGTCACATTTTCACTTTGTATGCTAGCATAGAAAAAAACACTTACCAAGAAACAATAAATTTTATGTAGCATTTATCGATTTCAGAAAGGCGTTCGATATGGTACAACATGGTCTTTCGTTCAATATACTACTTACGAATGACGTTAAAGGAAACCTGTTTAGAAATTTTAACATCTGAAAATTATGTACAGCACCACGAAATCATGTGTCAGATGCGATTATTATTACACTGATTATTTTGAATGTTTGCAAAGTCTAAAACAGGGGTTACTGTCTTAGTCCGACCTTATTTTTTCTGTTTTCATTAACGAGCTTGTACGCAACACGTTTTCACGTCGCAAGCATGGAATACAATTCATCCTTAACGATTAGAAATTTTCATACTGTTATTTGCTGATGACATCGCTCTCATGTCGTCTACCATAGCACGTCTGCAAAATCAACTTAATGTCCTACTTGAGTGTGTTCAAAGATTTTGTTTTTAAAAGTTAATATGGAAAAAAAACAATAAAGTATTGTTTTCCGGAAAGGTGGCTACTTAAGTAGAAAGGAATGTTGGTTCTTTGATGATAAGTAGTTAGATGTTGTAAATTCTTATAAATACGTAGGCGTTACCTTTTCAACAAAGGTTAGTTTTGATGTTGCTACTGCCACGATCATTGCATTTGCGGTAAGAAAGCTACCATAAAAGTTCTGAAAGTGTTACGAAAACTCAGCTGCTTTTCACCTAAGCTGTTCTTTAGGATTTTTGGTGCTCAGGTTGTTCCTTCTCTTTTATACGGCTCGGAACTATGGGGCTTCAAACCACGAATATCTATCGACAAAGTTCATTTGCAGGCCTGTGAACTCTTGCTGAACGTCCCTCCATTTACACCTCATGATATGGTACATGGAAAACCGGGGCGTTCTTCGTTATATTACTTCATCAACGAGATGTATTCAGTTCTGGTTCAGACTACGCAGGCAGCCACTGACGAGGTACTCCAGAAAAGCCTATGACATGCTTTTTGATTTACAAAATGGAAACAAAAAGATGCAAAATTGGGTCACACACGTTAAAACACTCCTTTGTTCAAACGGTTTTGGGTATATCGGGATGTTTGAAGAGGTAGGCGACGAGAAACGTTTTATGCAGATATTCAAAAAACGCCTACAGAACTGTTTTTGTCAACGTCGGTATGCTCGTGTATCAGAGAGCAATCGGTCTGAAGTATACGGCTCATTTAATAGCATCTTTGAACGTGAAAAGTACTATGAATTCATTAAGAACAGGCAGTTTTAAACTGTCATCACGCGTTTTAGAATGGGAATTTCGAGCATAAACAGCCATGTTTTCCGCTTTTCGGCAGTGGATCAACCTGGTTGTCCCCTGTGCCAGGCGGACGATGAGGAAGAATTCCATATACTATTCGAATACCAACAATATAGTGACCTGAGAGCTAAATATTGCATTCAAAATGTAGGGATCTACCTTACAAGACGTGAACAATGTACAAGGATTTTGAGTAGTAGCCTTGATACTCAGCTGAATGTATCTAAATTCCTCTTTCTGGCTTTTGAAACGCACAGCAAGTTTTATTTTATGAACACATTTTTCTGAGATTTATTGCGGTTGATATGGGATTTCTGGAAATGTGTGCATGTTACGTTTGTTTGTCTCGTTTTCGATTTAACAGTTGTTTACCTTCTCTTCATTGTAACGGGCCACAGACCTATACACAATAAAACATTTGTCCTTTGTCATTTGCCACCCCTCTCTCTCTCTCTCTCTGTCTGTCTCTGTCTGTCTCTGTCTCTCTCTCTCTCTCTCTCTCTCTCTCTCTCTCTCTCTCTCTCTCTGAAGCGGCAGAAAGGACTGCAAAATTCCTTCAGACGACAGCTAACCATTTGAACAGATCACCTGTCTCAAAGTGTGGTCACGCCTTGCGCTCAAGCATGAACGCTTGTAATTGGGACAGGCCAGGGCAGCATGCGTCTAAACCAACATGTCTTGATTATGATGTTGATGATCTGTAGAAAGATGTGTTGACATTTTGGTTTCTGATTTCGTCATTATGTTTAACGGACATGTCTCTTTTGATGTTAGTAGCATCTTCAATGATCATGTACGATTTTGTTCCCTTGCCAAAAGAAAACACACACACACACACACACACACACACACACACACACACACACACACACACACATATATATATATATATATATATATATATATATATATATATATATATACACATATTTATATATACATATACATATCATCATCATCACACACGATTGAATTTTTGGAGGCGTTCTATGTCTCATTAGAGGAAAACACTTTGCTCATTTTGTAAAAGAAAAATCGTTCAGTTGTGAGAATGTGGTCGTTGTCGGGTTAAATAAATGTGTGTGTTTGATATTACATGGTCCCAGAAGGATTGTCAGTTTATTATAACAATGAATTGAAAAGCGGAATTCTGATTCTTGAAGAAGATGTATTGCAAACTGTTAATTATAAACATGCTAGCTTTACAATGTGTGGACACTTCAGTGCCAGGGCAGGTAATGAGAGGACTAAATGTTAAACTGTCTACAGTGTACAAGTGATGATGACAAAGATCATTACATGAAAACGTTGTTCAAAAGATGTAACTGTGAATGATTTCAGATGATCATAGTTGCAGTTTTATTTTACGGTTAACTTTTTGATTGTAAATGGTTTCTGGTGCTCTTTTTTTCCCCATGA
>JADBJO010010964.1:22500-32500 GCA_016801955.1 Conus betulinus
GTCATCTCACAAGTGACCCCCCCCCCCCCCCCCACCCCGGAAACACGGAAACACATCTTCCAAGAGCACACCGGACACTGTCAAAACAATCTTTCCCCCATGATATCCCAGGTCTCTACGAAAAACGTTGATCTTCTTCAGAAACCCAAAATGACACCAGACAGGACATCCCCGAACAAGGCCTTCATGGAGTCCGCTGTGAAGTGCCTATGTCCCACATCATGCAAGTCCCAGTACTCCAAAAGAGCACGCTTCACTGTGAGTGGCACACGACATGGAAGGTACCACGGAGCCCCCTCACCCCTCACAAGACAACAACGGGTGCAAAAGGAACGGCCAGTGTGCTACCGGCACAACAGCCTCCCCGCCCCCCTCCCCCCCCTCCCCCCCCCACACCGGCTGCTCCTGGAACATGACAAACACTCTTTCAGGTTGGACGGACTTGGAGCAGCAGTCCATTATAAGTCCACAAGTTTCACTCTTCCTGCCAGAGGTCCCTGATACAAGCCTGAGATGTGGACCCCAATCAGTGTGGGAAACAGACAATCTGCCCAACTCCCTCTTTGTGACACTCTCGGCAAGGCAATAAACAAACTCGCTGCCTCGAACGCTCGAATGGCTGGGAACCTGAGCAAAAACCATGTTGCATCCATCTAATTTCAGAGAGGTGTACAGTTTGAACAACTTCAGCAATTGAAGATGCTTGAGCTTACAGATTTACAACGATCCACAAGAATTCCATTTATCCAAGTGGCATCATAGATCCCCCCATATCGAATAAGATAGTAGCCACATGTTCTTTATTAATGGAGGCCCTGCGGATGGCGGCTTCAAGACTGACCGAATGGTCAATGATAGGGTGGCGCCTCCAGAACCCGCGCCGTCCATGGGCCAAAAGACCATCTGCTTCCAGCCTCCACACCAGCTGGGAGCCGGCCATCCCCTCCACCAGCTTGCAGACACAGTTGGTCTGAGCCACTGGACGACCCTCAAGGTTGGCAAAATCCCTTCCAGGCCTAGGAATAGGAATAGGAATGATCAGGGCTCCCTGCCAGGAGTGTGGCGAAGAGCATCCTGCGGTGTCGATATGGTTCCAGACCTCCAGAAGGGTCTGGACACAGCTCTATCAGAGATTCTTCAAAAGCTGATAAAGAACGTCATCCAGGCCAGGAGCAGAAGCGCTGCAGGCCCACAGAGCTGATCCCAGCTCATCAATGATCAGTGGCAACTTGCACACCTCAGCGCTGCCCGAAGGAAGACACAGTCCCTGGTGAGTTCACGTGCTGGGAGCTGAAGGTCTTTGGAACATCTGACACTGAGCCCGTTTGCGTTCTCATGCGAAATGTCATCAGTCAGAATCAAGCCAAGGTGTTTGGGGCAGTTGGAGCTTATTGGGAGACATCAGAATACATGCTGCTTGCAGACCCAATCAAAGCGCCAGTCAGAGATTCTGCTGTGTCTTTGCTTTGAAGAATTTTAGTTTCTTTGAGCTCCTTTGAAATATTTGCAACAGAAAAAAAATCCAGTTTGCTTTTTATGATATAAGGGTTGTCGAACAGAAATGGCTACAGTTTTTTTATGACTGCAAAAAATACCACAACGATATTCAGAAACTTAACTGTAGCAAGAACCGTATTCAATCATCACGATAGGATGCGGAGGGTGCACAGATGGAATTGTGCAGGTAAATATGTAAAAGTGTGAAACAAAAAGGTGGAGTGGAGGGATAAAAGGGAATCGTTCACATGAACATGATAATGATGTAAAGAAAGACGGGGGGGGGAGGGGGGGGGGGGATTCTTTCACATTAACACGTAAGCATGTAAAAAAAAGAAGAAAAAATATTATCAATTTGCTTGTCAGAAAGATTTACAGCCAAACGGGAGGGACAGTTTGGACATTCTGACTCTCATCTAACTATATCACTGACTTTTGAACAAGTATTCAGAACTGTGAAAATTTAGAATTGCTAGGATACATTGGAAAATCTTAGCAAACCAGCAAGGAAAATCAAGACAAACGTAATTTCATAGAGTTATGAAGTTCATGCATCCAGTCTCAAAGTCGTAGGATGACGGTTCGCTCCTTAGGATTTTATGGAAATAGATATAATTGTAAGCAGTCTTTGCTGTAATTAGTTCTGATACTCTTTGAATTTATTTAGGCCCATGGAATCAGTTTTGACATGGTTAAAGCCCTGATATTGGTTTTCTTGTTGTCTTGGTCATGGGTAATATAGAATGAAAGTGTTGTATCTATCAATCAAAGTACCTTTTCTTGAGTCAGAAGGACTTCTTCTGTCAGTGGGTGTTTTGTTAATCGAAGATTATATAGAGTCTACGACAAACTAGTGCAATATGCTCGCATATATGAAAGCACAACACATTCAATCTTGTGCAAATAAACTCGATACTTTAAAAATATTTAGAGTACGATTGGAAAGAACCTTGAACATTACAAATGATTTTGGTCAATGGTTGTATGAACATAATTCTCTTTGATATCTGTATATGTCCATCAAATCGGATTCACTGTTCAAGTGAACCCATTTCTCAGTTTCGCTTTAATGAAGGGTGCCAGATTTACTTTACGCTTATGTCGTGCCAACGAAGGCCTTACAAAGCACACAATTAACCTTTGTCACTTTTTTTTTTTCTCAAAATGTGCCTTTATATGGAGATGAATTTTCCATTATTCTCCTATACTGGAGTATGAGATTTTATGAAGATGATTAGTAGTAACACACGCCACTTAATTATCGATGTAGTAGCCTGTACGTCGCCTAGGGAATGCACCAATAATTTAAATTTTGTCAACGTTGGGATTAATTAATTCGAGGTTGAGTTTTTTTTGTTCTTTTTCTTTTTTTTCTTTTTTGTTTTGTAACTTAATATCGTAGTGTTTAATGGTATGTCGGTGAAAAACAATATTGTGAGTCCGTTCTTAACTCATGTCTTACCGAGTTTACGCTATTGTGTTTGAAAAAAAATTCTGTGAGCTGCAGTTTTAGGCTTCGATGGAATTGTGTCAAAGGAAATAAAAATCAAATTATTTTGGAATACGTTAATTGTTCCTGTCCTCGTAACTAACAAGTGAATAAATGCAGAAGTGTATGGGAAGAAAGTCGGTCTTGTGCATATGATAGTATATATATCTTATTATTATGCATTCAAGTTATCAACATAATAATCTCTGTAAATAAGAATGAAAAATGATTACATGTTGTGCCTCTCTCTCTCTCTCTCTCTCTCTCTCTCTCTCTCTCTCTCTCTCTCTCTGTGGTGTGTGTGTGTGTGTGTGTGTGTGTGTGTGTGTGTGTGTTCATTTTACTGTCTGTTGTTATACATGCTAATTTTTGTACGTTGTGGGTACATTTCCAGATATTTCCCAAGCTCAGCCCACCTCCCACCCCCACTCTCTCCTTCCCCCTTTATCATTGTTATTTTCATTTTTTTTATTTATTTAATTTTATTTGTTTGTTTATTATTGTTTATGTTATTTATTTTTTTTATGTTCATGTTTTCTCTTCTATTTTCACTTGATGTTCCATTATGATTGCATGACCGCCTTGTTTGCTTGTTTGCTTTCTTACATTATTTCATTTCACTGCATGTTGTAGTCCCTACTCCGGGCGAGGACTGGATGTAAAAAAAGTACGTCAGTGCTTATCTCTCTCTTAACTTTAAGAACGTTCTATCCCAAATGGACAGTTCAGTTTGATGGATATCTGTCATCATCCCCTTGTGGAGCAAATGATAACCAAGTAAATGTCTGTGTTCACATGACAAGGGTTTGCACTAGCAAGAGGTGTTACTATTACTTGTGCGAATTTGATTCTGCATTTAGTTCCAACCGACCTGACAAAGAAATGCGACATCGACAAAAAGAAGAACAGGAATCAGTCAGATTGACAGACATCAATCAGACATTCTTTCCACACTTCTTACCCACCGCTCGCTGCCCTAGCAGTCACTGGGTACCGGCCTTTATGGCTTGTGATCTGCAAAGCGATTGCTGGGCTAATGATGACGTCAATTTTCAGCCACCTGACGACGCTCTCACTGCGCTGACGTCATCTTGGTGTGCGGCTCCCAACACGTCACATTTCGTTATACTTTCTGTGTTCCAGCTTTGGAGAGCGTCTGCCTTTCACGTTGGTTTGTGATTACAGTGCGGACTGTTTTTTGATGGCAGTGATGAGGATTTCTGTGTCCACCCACCGTGTCCATTAGAGAAAGCGCTGCCCTGTGGTGACAGCGGTCAGGTAAGGGTCAGGAATGATACTCAGGACATCATTGTTGTTGTTGTTGTTTTTTTGTATGTTTCTTTTTTTGTTTTTAACTGGAATGAATCACTTTATACAGGAAAGGGAAGGGCAGGGAATTGTAGGCACTGTATCGTCAGTACAGTATTTCATATGTGAATGCTTATGACTATTTCCAGTTCGTCATGACCATTTTTTTTTTCATGCGCTCATGAAATTGCACACACACACACACACACACACACACACGCGCGCGCGCGCGCGCGCACACACACACACACACAAACTCTCTCTCTCTCCCTCTCTCTCTCTCTCTCTCTCTGTCTCTGGTATGATTTGATATAAGTTCAAAAAGTGTGTGTGTGTGTGTGTGTGTGTGTGTGTGTGTGTGTGTTTTCCTGAGGTAGCAATTGTGTACCATTTTCGCAAATTATGAATTATGAACTTGTCATACAATTGGATTTAAGTTACAGATAAACAGAAAAGTGTGAGCTGATTACATTAATATGAAAATTAACAATAGCACTCAACATGGAGTTTCAAAACGTGCATTTGGGAATCGCGTGTGGAGATTTCCTTGTTCGGGGCGAGTCACTTTTACAGGGAAGATGAACAGATGGGTAATTATAGCAAGGAACAAACTGGACACACTTGTATTTGTTTTTTGTTTGTTTGTTTTTGTTTTTTTCTTTTGTGGCAGCATATCTCATGTGTTGTGGGGGCTGTCATTGCGGTGTGTATACGTGGGTAAACATTGTTTGGATCTCTTACTTTGATTGGACGCTGAGGCACGTGATGAATGAGAGATGATCACTGTTTGTAGGACGGGTGTGTCCCGATATGTAGGGCAGTCCGGGAGTTGCTAGACGGGAGGAAAGGGAGCGTGGCTTGGGCCAAGCCATTTGCTTTTTTTTCAATGTAAAGGGAGGGGGGGGGGGGGGGGGGGGGGTAAAAGGAAAACCTAGTTTTCTTTGAGGCCAGGAAGTGGCCGATGTTGATGCAGCACAGATATCTGCTAAGGATTCCTTGGTTAGGATATTGATTCTCTGTGGGTAAGCTGCCAGTTGGGGAATACAAAATACATAAGGAGTAGAAAAATGGTTAATAAGTAAATGTAAACAATTGATGTGATTAATAAAAAAAACAAACGAACTGGTGTAAAGAGAAGCATAACATGAAAACGGGCAATTGGATTAACAGAAATCGATTTTTTTTTTGTTTGTTTTTTTTGTTTTTAAATTAATACATTTCTTTTAAGATTTCACTTTGTGTCCCCAACTGGGTAGGGTGTGCTTTGAATCCTACAACAAATTCGTGAGTATCTTTTTGTAACATGTTATGTGTGGAATGTTTTCAACATTTTTACATGATTATTCTCTAGCTAACATAAGGACTTAGGCGTTTCTTTTCAGAAACCTCAGCGTCCAACCCTATGCTATCATGCAGCTTTTGTGAATTTTGTGAATTTGTAAAATTGTAAAATATTTTTTTTTGCTTTCTTCACAACATTTGGTAAGGGAACTCAAGGAAGTGGATTTTTGTTTCCCCAGTATCTCCTTTGGATGACTGGAGTGGAAGCGTGTACGGAGTTAATATGCCATAAGTGGAATTCAGTGTTGCAAATGTGGTTTATGACTGGGACGTTGAGCTAAATCCAAGATCTGATCACGACTGACAAGGCAATGCATGGGCAACCAATGACATCAGAAGTTCCCATTGTACCCCTCTACATGTTTGTGGTAATTCTCACCTGTAAGCAAGCATTTAGCAGCAGACACTAGACACCATTCAGTGAGAGGAAAACATGCTCAAACCATTGGCAGTTAGCATAGAACTCACGAGATAGGTTCTCAGTGCAACACACTCTATCAGAGAAAGAAAAGAACAAACATGTACAGACCCACAAATACAGTTAGAGACATGATGAAAGAAATGACATGACTGAGGCAGAGGCTGACAGACTGAAGGGGTTCTCCAGAGGATAATTTATAAATGGGTGCCAGTGGCAGAGAGAAAGGGGACCTTTGACTCCTGTGCCAGAGCTCTGGCAGACGTCTTGAGCTGCGTAGACAGGGACACGACATGGATCATAGATGGCATTGTTTGGTCCCATCATGTAGTCCAGAGCGGTGATGGGGGACCCTAATGTATGCTTGTGAAAATAAAATATTTGGGAGGACATAATCACAGCGGAGACATACAAGGATTTTCGTGGCAAACTCAAGGACAAAGGAGTAACTATGGCCAAGCAGCTTACTTCAGAAAGGTGTGGTAAATTGTGCACGCCAGACAACTTGATCCAAAAAGCTAAGCTGAGTTGGTGGATCCTGATGCAGTGCAGACAACTTCAAATCCGACAAAACCACAACATGACATTGTAAACAATTAGGTTGCAGGTCACCATGATGAACGTTTTTTTTTTTTTTTTCAATACCTAGAAACTGAGACCATTCTGTTTGACAATAATATTCATCTCTAGGCTGTAACTTCTTACGTAGGGAGGTCTACATGTTGTCATTATATGACTGGTAGAGACAGCATTAATAATCAAGGTCAGGATGTTTCAAAGTGTCACGGTTGAGAGGAGAGGAAGAATGGGGGTGGCAGGAGGAGATGGAGTAAGTAAAAGACTGAGAGCGCTTGTAAAAAAAAAGAGGTGGTTGATGGAAAAGGTGTGTGTGTGTGGAGGAGGAGGGGGGGGGGGGGGGGGGGGGCATAGCGTTTTACGGCGATGAAGAAATAGTGGTCAAAACTCAAGTTAGAATTTGCAAAGTCATTTCCTGAAGCTAGCCCACAAATACCATCATCGTTCATTCTTTCACACTGTATGCAGTCACACTGCCTCTCTTGTTCTTAAATGACTTGTATCAAAAAGTGTTATGTAAAAGCTCCAATAGCAAACAAGGAGAAGACATTTCTTCTGTTTCCTTCCAACCAGTTTCTTATCTTTGGAGTTGATCAGACGTATGTCTTCTGATTGTAGAGAGGGCTGAGACGCCTTGTTCTTTAACTGTGGTGGGTGGTGTAAAGGTGAATGGACAGGAAGGCGTGTGAAATTATAATGAAAAAGGTCATGGAATTAAATTGAGATTTATGTCGTACAATTACACATGATGATAATGATGATGGTGATGAAGATGATGATAATAATAATAATTATCGTTATTGTTGTAGTTAGTAGTAGTAGTAGTAGTAGTAGTAGTAGTGTTGTACGTTGTTGTTGTTATCATAAACATTTTGAGCATTAAGATGTGACACATTTAATCTCATCCCTGATTTTGGTTTTTCCTAAAAGGGTGTTAATGTAGTGGATTTGCATCGCATTCTCCTCCCACCAGTGTCTGCGCTGAGCATTTCATTCTACTGGTGCATGTCCTGAGATGTTGTGAATAACGACAAATCGCTTCCATGTTATTATTCTTCTCTCTCTGTGGGAGAATTTGGTAGCAAACGTGAGGGAATCTATGTGCGTCAGTGGTAGAATACTGACAGTGCGTGTGTTACATAACAAACAACCTGATGACTTGTTAATATGCGTTAATATCAAGGCATTAGCTTGGATCCTAAAGCAAAATGCTGATTCCTTATGAAGTATGTTCTTATTGCATTTTTTTCTTGTACTTTTGTTTTTTATTTTCCTTGCTAGCAGTCAGTAGCATGTGTCGTAGTTATAGGATATGGTTTTATTGATTTCTTTTCCTTTAAAATTCGGCAGTGTGTTGACGAGTCCTACAAGTGCAGTGTCATTGACTCTCCCTGCAAGAAGTCTCTGGACACCGGCCTGTGTAACAATATTCGGAGTACCGAGTCGTTTTTTATCTTCAGTATCATCATGGAAACTCTATAGTTTCCTGCAGTGGTTCGTTTCTATGATGATTACGATGACACGGGAGTAAGTACTACTCAATGAGACGAGGATCCCAAAGTCCTCTGACACATTTTGAATGTCCCTCCATAGCTTTCCATTTCCTGTGTTTGTACGGTGCAATGGCGTGTATGACTGCCCTTACAAAGAAGACGAGGCAGACTGTGAAAACTTACTCCTGCCCTGGCTACTTTCGCTGTCGTCAGTCTCAGGTGTGTCTGCACCCAGACCATGTGTGTGACGGCAGAAACCAGTGTCCTCAGCATGACGATGAATGGTACTGCTCCATGTCCTGTCCTGACCAGTGCTCCTGCCAGGGTCTGGCTTTTACCTGCAGACAGGTGTTCCCTGTGGATGCATTCCCAGACGTGCGATATTTAGACGTGTCTTATAGCGGAATGAGAGCGGAAAAGTCTGTATGTAAATACAATGCTGATATATCTGAACATGACATGTTGCTTTCTAAAAGAACTATTCCTTCCCAAAACTCCCTAATGTGAAGATTTTAGATATTAGAAACCAATTGAAGAAGTTTTTCTTGGAAATCCTCAACAATGTCAGCAACCTCAATTATTTGGTTCTGGCAAAAAATCCTTTGGCTGCTTTGTTTACCAGTAGATCAAACAGGATGACGTTTCCTAATCTCAGAATCCCTGGACTTGACATTTGTCAAGATACCAAATTTAGACCTGAAAAAACTTCAGTCTTTCTCAGGACTCGTTGCCCTCAACCTGTCTGGCAGCAACACGCAAGGCGTGAGTGGAAAAGGTTTTGACAATCCTCTTCTCTGGCCAAACTGGATCACCGTGGCAGTGAGATATCAGACTTTCCTAAAACCTTGTTGAGGAATCTGATAAAGCTCCGGGAACTGCATGCTGATAACTTCAAGCTCTGCTGTATTCAGACTTTGCCAAAGCACTTCAGTGTCAGAACTGTGATGCACCCCTCCCCATTTTTTCCACCTGCGATCATCTTCTAGGAGTTAAGGTGCAGCAGATTCTTGTTTACATTCTATCACTTTTTATCCTTGTAGGCAACGGTCTCATTTGTGTAATGTTTATTGGGAGAGACTAGAAAGAAGAGCAGCACTGAGATATTTTTGTGTCACCTATGTTGGTCTAAAATCCGATGGGAGTTTACCTTTCAATACTGTGTGTGGTGTGACCCGTATGTACAGCGGTTCGTATCTGTGGAAGGACACAGCCTGGAGATCCAGTATCTTGTGCAAGTTGCTAGCCTTTATTTTCTTGCTTTCCTGTGAGGTAGCCGTCTCTCTAGATGTTATAATGGTCCTGGAGAGGTGTGTTGCTCTCACCTGGATGAACAAAGGAGGATATCAGTGGAAAAAAAGAAAGCGATTTTACCTCTCTGTCTCATGGCGTGGTTGATTGGTGTCTGTCTCTCTGTAATTCCCACTGTGTCATCAGACCATGAGTTCAGTCAGACAAGTCTCTGCATCCCACTGCCTGTTTCAGCTGATCAACCAGGAGGACATCATTATGCCTTCAGCCTGATGGTCGTTCTGAACAGCACCATGACCGTGTTGGCTGTGGTGGGACAGATTTACATTTACGTCATGATCCAAGATGACACTTTAGTTTTTCTGGCCAGTGACAACCAATCAAATGATGTCTCATTAGGATTATCCGTCCTCCATGTTTCATTGGGGGAGATGTGTGCTGTTGGAGTCTTGTGACGTTTTGGGCCGTTTTGACGTCACATGGCATATGGGTTCGTGGCGAGCTAATGTTCTCGGTATCATTTTTCTTTATTTTTTGCCAGTGCATCTTTAACGCCGTTCCTGTATGTGTTGAATGGTTTCATGGAACGTCGAAGACAAGTGCGAAAACACCGTGTTTTGAAACGTCTAG
>JADBJO010010964.1:42500-50000 GCA_016801955.1 Conus betulinus
TGATACCCGATGTTTTAGTTTACCGTTATAGCCATTACTAGCGGCTGTAACAGCCCCTAACGGTTTTTTCTTCCTATGGAATGTCTCGGAAAGTACGTGGCCGATTTTCTGAAAATTTGTAGGTATATTCATTAATGGCTCACGGATGATGCCCGACGTTTTAGTTAACCGTTATAGCCCTAACTAACGGCCATAAAGACCCATAACGGTTTTCCTTCTTTATGGAATATCTCAGAAAGTGCTTAGCCAATCTTTCTGAAAATTTTTAGGTATCGACTGAAACGACTGAATGAAGCGCCAGCTGGCAGCTCTTCAGTCGGCACTACCCAGGTAGGCAGCCCGTTGTGTGTAAACGAGTGTTGATTGTAAAGCGCTTAGAGCTTGGCGTCTAGCCGAGAATAGGCGCTATATAAGTATTCATTATCATCATCATCATCTTCATTATGGGTCACGGATGATGACCAATGTTTTAGTCTACCGTTATGACCATTACTAACGGCTGTAACTGCCCCTAACGGTTTTTGTTCTTTATGGATGGAATCTCAGAAAATACTTGGCTGATCCTTCTGAAAATTTGTAGATATGTTCAGTATGGGTCACGGATGATGCCCAACGTTTTAGTTTACCGTTATAGCCATTACTAACGGCTGTAACGGCCTGTAACGGTTTTTTCTTCATCATGGAATATCTCGCAAAGTATTTGGCCGATCTTTGTGAAAATTAGCAGGTATGTTCCATATGGGTCGCGGAAAATGCCCAATCTTTTAGTTTACCGTTATAGCCGATACTTACCGCTATAAAGACCCATAATGGTTTTACTTTTTTATGGAATATCTCAGAAACTACTTGACCGATCTTTCTGAAAATTTGCAGGTATCTTCATTATGGGTCACGGATGATGACCAATGTTTTAGTCTACCGTTATGGCCATTACTAACAGCAATAACTGCCTCTAACGGTTTTTGTTCTTTATGCAATATGTCAGAAAATACTAGGCTGATCTTTCTGAAAATTGGTAGGTATGTTCATTATGGGTCACGGATAATGCCCAATGTTTTAGTTTACCGTTATAGCCACTACTAACGGCTATAACGCCCCACATTTGTTCTTCTTTTTATGGAATATCTTAGAAAGTACGTGGCGGATATTTCTGAAAATTTGTAGGTATGTTCATTGTGGGTCACGGATGATGCCCAGTGTTTTATTGTACCGTCATAGCCATTACTAATGGCAATAACGGCCCCTGACTGTTTTTCTTCTTTATGGAATATCTCAGAAAATACTTTGCTGATCTTTCCGAAAATTGGTAGGTATGTTCATTATGGCTCGCAAATGATGCCCGATGTTTTAATCTACCGTTATTGCCGATACTAACGGCTATAATGGCCCACATTTGTTTTTTTTTTTTTTTCTTTTTTTTTTTTACACTAGTTTCAGGCATTTCCGATATGAAGCTACATCTGAACACACCGACTGCCATTGTTCCGTTTATTCGCTTTCATGAGTATTGCATCTGAACACAGACCACATACCCCAAGCCAGTACCAGACTTCTTTGTGAAGTGGTACTGAACAGGAAATTAGCTCCGTTAGAGCAGCCTGTGGAAGATGGAAGATTTTTCTGGGGGGTTTTTTTTTTTTGTTTGTTTGTTTGTTTTTGCTTTTGTTTTGTTTCTTGTTTTTCTCTCTTGTTCATCTTCTTTGGCTTTTTTTTCTGTCCCAGCCTCTGCGCGACTTCAGAGGCAGTGCACCCACACCGCTCATTCCGACACCCCCCGTCCACAGCCACAGCCCGGTCGGCCCCGCTGCAGCCCCGGCACCGGCAATCCACAGGGAACTTGCGGAGCCGGCGTGAGTGAGCTCTCCCTCCGGAGGGCGCCACCACGTCCGTCCAACGACAGCCCCCATGGACTCGCCGATACCGGTGACCCCGACGGAGCCAAACCAAGGCCCACAGACGTGGAGAGGACATCGAAATCGAGGTCACCATGAGAGCAGGGCATGAAGGGCCACAGAACTTGAGACTTTTTTTTTTTTAATGCTATCGATGAGAATGAGGATGAAATTTTCTTGCGTCGAACCATTATGTAACAGTAATTGTTATTTCTTCCACTGAAATCATTCAAGTCTCTCCATCTAAACTAGGAAAGTTGCAGTCTCCAAAGTAAGTATGCATACTATTTGAAAAGTCGTCACAACTTTTTTTTTTTCTCCTTGCCGTTCCAACCTCCGCGCCACCCCAGAGGCAGTGCACCCACGCCTTCATTCTGACACCCCGCCCACAGCCACAACCCGGTCGGCCCCGCCGCAACCCCGGCACCAGGAATCCACAGGGAACAGTCAATGTCCAGACGTCAAGAGGCAACCCACCGGAGGAGACCCTGCACTGCTGCCGAGTCACTCCGGTGGTGTTCAGTGGCGCCTGTTCTGATCTAACATACGCAGGACACTACCTACTAAAGCCCCCTACTGACGACAGTAATTGCTTAGTCGCGGAGCCGGCGTGAGTGAGCTCTCCCTCCGGAGGGCGCCACCACGTCCGTCCAACGACAGCCCCCATGGACTTGCCGATACCGGTGACCCTGACGGAACCAAACCAAGGCCACAGACGCGGAGAGGACATCGAGATTGAGGTCACCATAAGAGCAGGGCATGAAGGGCCACAGAATTTGAGACTTTTTTTTCTTTTTTTTTTAATACTGATCGATGACAATGAGGATGATTAAGATGACGCTATGGATTTCCATTTCGGTCTTAGACTACATGACAGGGCTGTACTCTACGCTTCCTTTCATAATATATCCCGGCGTCAACCAGGCCCGAGAGATACAGGCACCTGCAGTGTCGGTCAAGAAATTTGAGCAACACTCTCAGAAACGCATCCATTAAGTGGATGAAACTCGACTGTGTGGTCCCAGTCTTCCCAACTGAGTCTGCAGCAACTCAGCTCTGGTAGGAGCCGGTCGGGGCAGAAAAACCCACATGACTTCTGATGGGATTCGAACCCACGACCTCCCAGCCTGGAGTCCGCCACGCTAACCACTTCGCCACGGCAGCTGGTACTCATTTGTTCTTCTCTTTAAGGAATATCTTAGAAAGTACATGGCGGATATTTCTGAAAATTTGTAGGTATGGTCATTATGGGTCATGGATGATGCCCTATGTTCAGTTTTACCGTTATAGCTTTTACTAATGGCCCACAATGGTTCTCTTCTTGATGGAAAAATCTCAGAAAGTTTTTTGCCGATCTTTCTGAAAATTTGTAAGTATGTTCATTTTAGGTTACAGATGATGGCTGATGTTTACCAGAATACCTGTTACTAAAGGTTACACCAGCCCAAGATGGTTCTTTCCTCTTTATGGAATACCTCACGCGTATTCAGGATAAACTGGGAGTGCGTTTATATGCTTTGCATCTTGTTTTTCTTTTAGATTTTTGCACAATGTTTGGAATACGGCTCCACTTTGTGTTAGTCGCGGTGTTCTCCTTGTCTGTCTGTCTGTCTGGCTCTGTGTCTTTCTCTCTCGTTCTGTCTGTCTGTCTGTCACTCTTTCTCTCTCCCTCCCTGCCTCATTCTCCTATTCTCAGTACTTCTAACCTTCTCTCTCACTGTCCGTCTGTCTCGCTGTGTCTGTCTGTCTGTGTATTTCTCTCTCTCTATTTCTCTCTCCTCATCCATCACTACCTCCCTCCCTCTATGTACTTTTACCCTTTTCTCTTGTGTTTACTGTTCTTCCTGGTTGATGCTTTGATGCGTTGTCGCATTGACTGTGAGGGTCATAAACCTTGCTTTTACTTTTTTTTTAAATTGTGTTGTAAAAGTAGATTGTCGTCGTTCACTGAAGGCGAAAATGAAAAAAAAAAAAAAAAAACTTGCAAAAGTGTTCTAGAATGTGAAAAAGTAGAGATGTCACAATGGCCGCGCCATGCGCACACGCGTGCAATCGCATACACCTGCACACGATACTCGACCTCTCCGGGCACAACCGCAATCTGACTCCGATCACACAAATATCACTGTAAAGATTTCACGAAAATTTCTCCCCCTGGCCAACAACCTCAGTGGGTTTTTTTTTTTCTTTTTTTTTTTTTCTCCCTCTCTCCAAAGTGTATTAAGTCACATCAAGCTTGCCCTTCATTCTGGCCCATATAAATTCTTTTTACTTCCATTTTTTTCTACACTATTGTCATTTGCATAAATTCATGACATAGGTCGGTACATATGGGGATTCAGATCCCAAAGATTCAAAATCATCATATTTTTTCCTTCCTCTCGCAGATACACCAATTTCACTCCGAACTCTTTCCCGGCACAGCGGGATGCCAAATAAAGTCCTCCCGACATAGCGGGGTAACAAATAAACCCTCCCGACATAGCGGGGTAACAAATAAATTCGTCTCGATACGGCGGGGTAACAAAATCTTCTCAGGTTACTGGTCCATCCGACTCCCGTCAGTGTTTCCCTGAACTGGGCGACTGGCTGCTCTCTGACTTGTTTTGGGACTCCAAAATCTCACAATACACGGTCCTGCAATACAGACCACTTATAAATCAAAATGATAAAAAAAAAAGGTACTCACCGATTTTCATCGATCTCTTGAACGACAACCTACCTACCAGATATGTGGATTAGGGGTTTCCAATATCGATTTCAAAACAAAGAATGCCGAATTATACAATTCATCAAAACTGGATCCACATATCCACTTACCCTTAGTGTACTTAGGTCTGGCCTCCAGCCCAATACCGCAGCCTACATATTCAACTTGGGGCTTAACCCCTCTCTGGGTCAAGCCTAGTTACAATTATAATTTGCTGTCTTCTTTCCTGACAGCTCGACCAGTGCAGCAATGAATGACGATTTCTCATCCAGTCGCGTCAGCAGGTGAACACCCTTGAGTTCCATTCTCTTTTTTCCTACACCCAGGGACCGTATTCACTCTCAGTTAAACCTCACTCACTGTCTACCCAACACTCTAAAAATGGCCATTTCATTTCATCTTCACAGGCAAACAGTCACACACACACACCAAAAAAAAATCACAGTAACCAAACCATAGCCTACTCTGGGACCATGACAGTAGAATAGGTGAAGTTTTGTGACAGCAATTTATTTAATGTGGAGATGTGAATGTGTAAGGGTCGACGGCGTCTAGTGTCTTCTTGTCAGAATCGCCATACCATCATTATGTCATTATTGATTCTGGTGTGTGTACCCTTCACTGTGTCATTATTGATTCTGTTGTGTGCACCCTTCCCTGTGTCATTATTGATTCTGTTTGTGTGCACCCTTCACTGTGTCATTATTGATTCTGTTGTGTGTACCCTTCACTGTGTCATCATTGATTCTGTTGTGTGTGTGCACCCTTCACTGTGTCATTATTGATTCTGTTGTGTGCACCCTTCACTGTGTCATTATTGATTCTGTTGTGTACCCTTCACTGTGTCATTATTGATTCTGTTGTGTACTTTCACTGTGGCTTTTTTTTTTTTTTTTTTTTTTTTTTTTTTTTGTCCCACCTCTGCGCCACCTCAGAGGCAGTGCACCCACGCCGCTCATTCCGATACCCCGTCCACATCCACAGCCTGGCTGGCCCGCCGCAGCCCCGGCACCGGCAATCCACTGGGAGCAGTCAATGACAAGTCATTGAGTGTGTAACCCACCGGAGGAGACACTGCACTGCTGCCGAGTCACTTCGGTGGTGTTCAGTGGCGCCTTTTCTGATGTAACATATGCAGGACACCACCTACTAAGCCCCCTACTGACAACAATAATTGCTTAGTTGCGGAGTCGGCGTGAGTGAGCTCTCCCTCCATACGGCTCCACCACGTCCGTCCAACGACAGCCCCCATGGACCCGCCGATACCGGTGACTTCGAGGGAACAAACCAACGCCACAGACGTGGAGAGGACATCGAAATTGAGGTCACCATGAGAGCAGGGCATGAAGGGCTACAGAATTTGAGACTTCTTTTTTTTTGTACTGATCGATGAGAATGAGGATGATAAAGATGATGCTATGAATGTCCATTTCGGTCTGAGACTGCATGACAGGGCTGTACTCTACGCTTCCTTTCATAATATATCCCAGCGTCAACCAGGCCCGAGAGATACAGGCACCTGCAGAGTAGTTCAGAAAATTTGAGCAACACTCTCAGAGACGCATCCATTAAGTGGGTGAAACTCGACTGTGTGGCCCCAGTCTTCCCAACTGAGCTCGTAGCAAACGCAACTGTGGGTAGGAGCTGGTCGGGCAGAAAAAAAGATGACTCTGACGGGAATCCGCGACCTCCCAGCCGGGAGTCCGCGACGCCAACCACTTCGACACAGCGGCTATCAGCTTAATATCTAATACGCACCCTACCTGGGGGCTTCGACATTAAACTGATTTTTGAGCCTCGTTGAAGTGTCAGGGGCTTGCGCCGCCTTCGCAACGGGACAGCTTGGCATTGCAGGCCAAACAAAAATGACTGCCTGCGACAGTGATGTCGAAGATTTGACTGCAATTTTTATTGTAAATGGACTGTTAGAAGACTTGGAGAAAGATCAGGTTGGGAGAAAGAGAAAGGCAACGTTGCCCTATGTTCTTCAGCGACATGAGTACAGCACCTATCATTCTCTTGTGCAAGATTTAGCAGGCTTGTGTCCGATTCATTTAAACTGACCAGCATAGTGTCGGCCATTTTCCTGCAATAGAAAGACAGAAATGAATCTTCATCGCAAAAGAGTTCCACCAATCAACCTGGAGAAACACACAAGTTCCCAGAACACGGCTTGAGAACCAAAAACTGTTTGCAAGCACACTTTGCGAACCTCTCGAAACACAGTTTCCAAACATGTGTTTGTGCGGTTCAGATGCAAATTTGTTCGAAGTCTTCTCAAACATCGTTTGCAAATTTATCGTTCGCCCTGTTAAGAACGGGCTTAACCCTAACCAACCTGAACCCTAACCCTAAATGAGAACCATCCAGGTGTATGCAAAGTGGTTTGATTTGAGTCATCTGCACGTGCTGTGAAAATGATGAGGAGATGGGTCTGCTTTTGTAGTTGTTGTATCTGGGCTAAGACCGGATTAAACGACAGAAGGTAGAGAGAGACTGGAGAGGGTCTGGGGGTGTGGGGTAGAGCGGATACGACGGGGGATGGGGGATGGGGGGGGGCTTAACCGCGCGCACGCGCGCGCGCGCGCGCAGCGTGCGTGTATGTGTGTGTGTGTGTGTGTGTGTGTGTGTGTGTGTGTGTGTGTGTGTGTGTGTGTGTGTGTGTGTGTGTGTGTGTGTTTTAAATGGATGAAAACGACGGCATACTTCTCAAGCAACTGAATAAGCTTAAGAAGCTTAAATCAGGCAAAATTATTCATATCCAGAAACGTCAGTAGGAGAGTCGTCATTCTTGGGTTTTTTTTTTTTTGTGTTTTTGTTTTTGTTTGTTTGTTTGTTTTTTGTTTTGTTTTGTTTTGTTTCTTGTTTTTTTCTATATTGAATTGGGTTTTTGAAAGT
>JADBJO010010964.1:55000-57500 GCA_016801955.1 Conus betulinus
TCTCATATCAAATTTAAAAAAAAAACAAACTCCAATTCACTTAACAGCGGATATCTCCCATCATCTGAAGGGCTGTAAGGGGCTACCAGGGCCTGTGTGTCAGTGCCACATCCCATCATCTGAAGGGCTGTGAGGGCCTGTGTGTCAATGCCCACATCCCATCATCTGAAGGGCTGTGAGGGCCTGTGTGTCAATGCCACATCCCATCATCTGAAGGGCTGTGAGGGCCTGTGTGTCAATGCCACATCCCATCATCTGAAGGGCTGTGAGGGGCTACCAGGGCCTGTGTGTCAATGCCACATCCCATCATCTGAAGGGCTGTGAGGGGTTGCCAGGGCCTGTGTGTCAATGTCACATCCCATCATCTGAAGGGCTGTGTGAGGTTTACCAGGGCCTGTGTGTCAATGCCACATCCCATCATCTGAAGGGCTGCCAGGGCCTGTGTGTCAATGCCACATCCCATCATCTGAAGGGCTGTCGGAGCTACCAGGGCCTGTGTGTCAATGCCACATCCCATCATCTGAAGGGCTGTCAGGGGCTACCAGGGCCTGTGTGTCAGTGCCACATCCCATCATCTGAAGGGCTACCAGGGCCTGTGTGTCAATTCCACATCCCATAATCTGAAGGGCTGTCAGGGGCTACCAGGGCCTGTGTGTCAATGCCACATCCCATCATCTGAAGGGCTGTCAGGGGCTACCAGGGCCTGTGTGTCAATGCCACATCCCATCATCTGAAGGGCTGTCAGGGGCTGTGTGTCAATGCCACATCCCATCATCTGAAGGGCTGTCAGGGGCTGCCAGGGCCTGTGTGTCAATGCCACATCCCATCATCTGAAGGGCTGTGAGGGGCTGCCAGGGCCTGTGTGTCAATGTCCACATCCCATCATCTGAAGGGCTGTGAGGGGCTGCCAGGGCCTGTGTGTCAATGCCACATCCCATCATCTGAAGGGCTGTGAGGGGGCCTGCCAGGGCCTGTGGTCAATGCCACAATCCCCATCATCTGAAGGGCTGTGAGGGGCTGCCAGGGCCTGTGTGTCACAATGCTACATCCCCTTCATCTGAAGGGCTGTGAGGGGCTGCCAGGGCCTGTGTTCAATGCCACATCATCCCATGGACAGGGTGCTCGCCCTACAATCAACAATGTATAACAATACGTGGACATTTAATAGTTGAGAGTTCAACTCTCTCTCTCCACTCTGTTACACTTCTTCGTCCTCTTCTTCTCCTCCTACCTAATCTGTTTCTTTTCCTTCCAAGTGTCTGTCCTCTCAAGTCCACTGCTTCTCGTCGAAGTGATTGGCAATATATTGGCAATATCTTTCATCAAGAGTACAAATCACTATTCAAAGAAAAACTGACCAATGAAGCAGCAAGCACTCTGTAGAGGTCAGTTTTCAATGCGGGTTCAAAGTGCACAAAAAGGTGGGGGGGGGGGGGGGGGGGGGGATTCTTCCCGGGGCGCATGACAGATACTTTATACCTCCAGGACCACAGACAGAGCGCAAAATGTGCCCTGACAGATACTGTATACCTCCAGGACCACTGACATAGCGCGAAATGTGCCCTGACAGATACTGTATACCTCCAGGACCACTGACATAGCGCGAAATGTGCCCTGACAGAAACTGTATACCTCCAGGACCACTGACATAGCGCGAAATGTGCCCTGACAGAAACTGTATACCTCCAGGACCACTGACATAGCGCGAAATGTGCCCTTTCATACTGTATACCTCCAGGACCACTGACAGAGCGACATGTGCCCTGACAGATACTGTATACCTCCAGGACCACTGACATAGCGCGAAATGTGCCCTTTCATACTGTATACCTCCAGGACCACTGACAGAGCGACATGTGCCCTGACAGAGACAGAGCGCGACAGATACTGTATACCTCCAGGACCACTGAGAGAGCGACATGTGCCCTGACAGATACTGTATACCTCCAGGACCACTGACAGAGCGCGAAATGTGCCCTGACAGATACTGTATACCTCCAGGACCACTGACAGAGCGCGAAATGTGCCCTGACAGATACTGTATACCTCCAGGACCACTGACAGAGCGCGAAATGTGCCCTGACAGATACTGTATACCCTCCAGGACCACTGACAGAGCGCGAAATGTGCCCTGACAGATACTGTATACCTCCAGGACCACTGACAGAGCGCGAAATGTGCCCTGACAGATACTGTATACCTCCAGGACCACTGACAGAGCGCGAAATGTGCCCTGACGGATACTGTATACCTCCAGGACCACTGACAGCGCGAAATGTGCCCCTGATACAGATACTGTATACCTCCAGGACCACTGACAGAGCGCGAAATGTGCCCTGACAGATACTGTATACCTCCAGGACCACTGACAGAGCGCGAAATGTGCCCTTTCATACTGTATACCTCCAGGACCACTGACAGAGCGACATGTGCCCTGACAGATACTGTATACCTCAGATACTGTATACCTCCAGGACCACTGACAGAGCGAAATGTGCCC
>JADBJO010010964.1:65000-68309 GCA_016801955.1 Conus betulinus
TTGGATCGAAAGAATTCCCGTACAACTCAGCAAAAATTACATGAACAAGCATACTGAACTGAGTAACTTCCAAAAACAATCACAACATTACAAAGTCTGATAATTTTTTTTATCGAAAATGTTTTTTAAAAAAAATTGCTAGCAGTTAGTTATGATTGTCCTACAACAAATCGACATGTTTTTTTTTTTTTTTTATTCTTATCCACTGTGGGGAAAGGGGGGGGGGGGGGGGGGGTTACAAGCTTAATACTTGCCAATACCCGACCAACAAGCGGGGACAGAGAGAAAACGGAGCAGACGTGACTGCTTCCAACGCCATTACCTCGATCTGTATTGAGGTATTGATCTGTATTGATTGAGGTCGATCTGTGTTGAGGTCGATCTGTATTGAGGTCGATCTGTGTTGAGGTCGATCTGTGTTGAGGTCGATCTGTGTTGAGGTCGATCTGTATTGAGGTCGATCTGTGTTGAGTCGTCGATCTGTATTGAGGTCGATCTGTATTGAGGTCGCAGCCGAACTTGTCAAAGCTGACAGCTGAGGAGTACTCGCCGCTAAAAAAAAATCCTCTCTGGCCATACAAACAGCACACGTTCACAACTTGTCGGTAATCATGCGTGTGACAAATAATGATAATAATAACGATGATGGTGATGATGATGATGATGATGATGATGATGATGACGATGATGATGATGGTGGTGGTAAACAATACAAACGAGGGGAAAACACTGACGTCGACCAGTACAGTAGTAAAACGAACAACATGACTCAACAGGCTTAGTTCGCACCTCTCTCACATGCAGTCAGCTTTTTCACATGCTTATACCTAGCTCTTAATTAAGTTCTCAAATGCTTTCACAGAGTAGCTAACAATTCAACCACCAGTCTCAAGAAAAAAAAAAACACAGTTGAAATAACAGAAAGAACTACTATTTTCATCATCATTACTATCAACACCATCGTCACCTCGATTATAATATAAACATTATTAGCATTCCAAGCTATTAGTGAAATACCAATTAGACTGCAGATACGTGTGCACGACAAAGAGCACGAGCACGTGCATGTAAATATACGTAAATGATTCTGCCTGTATGTATGTTTTTTTTTTAATATGGAATTTACGACAACTCTTCTACATCCAAACAACAACCCTTCCACCCCACCCCCCCCTTCTGTTCTCTTATTGGTGTACTAATATGATGATGATGATAAAAGTAATGATAATAATGATGATAATGATAATACTGATAATATAAATTATGATGATGATAATGATTACGATGATCATCATAATATCATTAAAGGCGGTGATGATAATGATGATATGATGATGATGATGACAGTAACACTATCGATAATGATGATGATGATACTCTTGGTGATGATATTATGCGAAGATAACAACAGTAATGATAGAAAGTATCATAAGAATGGCAAAAAGGAATAATTATTATCGTAACAATAATACGGGAAGAATAATAAAGCTCTATTGCCATTTTTCAACAACATTTCAAGATGACATATAAAAAAAGTCACGCGATGAAACTATACATACACACACAGTAAGATTCCCGTTGTCCCTTCGACAACCAACACTACAATCAACAGCCAGGGAAACCACGGGAAAAGAATAATCCATTGCGCCTGACCTCACACACACACACACACACACACACACACACACACACACACACACACACACACACTTTCAATTCTCTGTTGAAAAGACACATTTGGTTCTCTTTAACAATGGATATAACCCAAGTAACTTGCCTATATTCTTTCTGGGAGGACGGGAAAGTTTTTTTATAAACTTGAAGTAAAATTTTTAGGCGTCCTACTTACACCAAAACTAAACTGGAAAAAACATATAGACTCGATAGTTACTAAAGCGGTTAAAAGTTTGAGCCTTTTGCCACTTGATGAAGAAAGGAAAATAAGTTCTGTAAAATATGTAGTGAGACGGATTGCCGTGGACGACCTTGAAGAGTTAAATACACGATCCGACATTTTTTTTTTTCGAAAAATGCACAGAAAAATTCAAATTTAGAGACGCTTCGTTCATATGTTTCAGACGTTTTTAATTCATCAAAGATTAACCCACACGAGGAGGTAGCGCCTCGCGTACTGGTTCCGCCGGTACCCCCTTGGGAACTAACGGAAGTAAAAGTTAACAGTTTTTTTTTCTTCTGATCTAAATAAAGCGATGTCGCCGCATGTGTTAGCAGCATCTGTCAAAATTGACATGGAAGAAAAGTTTACTAACTATTTGAAAGTATACACTGACGGCTCAGTTCTTGATGATGGTAGTGCGGGATCTGGCTTTGTAATTCCAGATTACAAAGCTGAAAAAAATCATATTATTTAGGTAAGGGTCATTCCATATTTACAGCTGAACTTGTTGCTGTCCTGATGGCATTAAAATTATTTAATTTCCTTGCCAGTCTCAATATTTAATATCCTGTTTTTTGTTGATTCACAGTCAGTATTAAAAGTTTTTGCATTGTTTTGAAAAATACACAGAGAGAGGAATTATTATTTGAGATTAAGTACATGTTGCACACTGTCTTTACATGAAAGGTACTAATGTTGTATTTTCGTGGGTCCCCCCATCGCGCACACCTCCTTCATTTTTTAACGATCAAGCAGATAGAGCAGCAAAAAGGGAGCAAAGAATATATTAGGTAGTATTAAGGTTGACTGTCCTTTGTCACACAAGGAAATTAGTCATATATCGATCGAAAGGGATTTCTTCTGGAGTCAATACAGTTCCTCTCATCAAAACCTCGTCTCGTCAGCAAACTCTGTCAAACTTTGTGTCGATTAGCCGACCGGTTTCAAGCCTGGCTTTTAGACTTTTATGTAATTCCCTACGAACCAAGTATTGCCAGACTGTTTAAGTGTGTATGTCGTGGGGATCTTTCAGTTCACACATGTGATTTTTGATTGTGAACTAACGAAACCCTTTTTGAATGGTGTTATACCAAGTGCTGACACTGGGCATGTTAATGTGTTTGACTTTTTAGATTCGTTGCCAGTTATTTCTCTTGTTTAAATTAACGAGACAACCTTTTGGAAAGTCCATTAAGGAACATTTTATAATCATAATCGTAAGTTAGATTACTTTAGTTATTTTTCTCTATTTTTTCATAGTTACTGTCCTGTCCTATATTCATCTGTCCTTTATTTTTGTTCTATGTGTACCACATCGTCCTCTCTCTCTTTTTTATGATAATAGTCTAAAATTGTAAACACTATGTTATTTAGACGTCTGCAATCACCTATATGTGTGACGAGACGTAAAA
>JADBJO010010965.1:0-10000 GCA_016801955.1 Conus betulinus
GCTTGCTCGCTCGCTTACTCACTCGCTCTTGTCTCTGTCTCTCTCTCTCATGTTGTTCCTCAATTCTGTGGTATGCTGTGTAGATAGATTCATAACAGATCGACAAGGCGACGAGAGGCAAGAGATGAGAGAGAGAGAGGAGAGAGAGGGAGAGGAGGAGAGAGAGAGAGAGAGAGGAGAGAGAGAGAGAGAGAGCCTGCTTGGTCCTTCACACAAGCAAGCTTAATTCATCCTCACCATACTCACTTTCCTGCGACCCAAAAATCAGATGGCCTCGACACTTCATAGATTCAAAAGTTCGGGCGATTTTCTTCCTTCAGGAAAAAAAAAACCCCTTCAAAAACAGTTTTCCGACTCCTGCACCGTTTGTTCAATCATTCCCCAGGGAAGGGAAGTCAGTTGCACAGGGAACTGTCCATCACAGTCTGTGACCTTGCGTTGACCATGGAAGGCGAATGAGGAATGGGAGGGTGGTGTGGAGGGACAGTGTGAAGGAGGGAATGGACGTAGGGGAGAGGAACGTGGTGTGTGTTTGATGGGAGAGGAAGGCCAGAGGAGAGAGTGGGATGGGCTGGAGGAAGTTGGGGGGGGACGGGGGGGGGGTGGAGGGGGTCAGTGGTCTACAAAGTTGTAAAAAAAAAAAAAATGTTTTAGCTTGACCTGAGCACGCGTTTTGTCTTGGCTAGTCTTGTCTTCCTATTCATTAGCTTTTCAGCTGTTTTAGCCACTTTGTTGCATGTTTCGCTGATCTCCATAAATGTATACATGGAGATTTTTTTGTCGTTGCTGTTGTTTTTGTTGTTGTTGTTGTTGTTGTTGCTGCTGCTGCTGCTGCTGCTGCTGTGTTCTGCTGCTATCTTTTTTATCCTCTTCTTCTAACATCTTTTTGTTCTTAATTTGTCTTCCTCCTCCTCTTCCTCCTCCTTTTTTCTCCCCCTTTGTCCTTTCCCTCCTCTTCTTCTTTCTCTTCTTGTTCTTCTTCTTTTGCTTCTTTCTCTTCTTCTTCTTCTTCTTCTTCTTTCTTTTTCTTCTTTATGTTGCTTCTTTGTGTGAGATTGATGTCTTTTTAGGACTTAGGGTCTGAAGGACACAAAACCATAAATGTGACGTCGACATGTTTGATGTCCATGGTGAAACGCAGAACACGAAATGAGCAGTGCGGCATGAAAATGAGTGGATGCTTCCATGGAAGCTTGCATTGGTGACAAGAAGAATGAAGAAAAACAGAGACAAAAACATCCAAATGTCAATGAAGACACACCGATTTCACACATCCCTTGGAACATACCTTCTGCGAATGAAAATGTGAATGCAAAACAAATGAAGAAAAAACATAGAATACCGGCATTCCTGCTTCCTTTAAGAAGTAGCCCAACTTCGACCTCTTAGCTCATGCCTCGGAATATCTCCTACAAATAAGTGAATGAATGAATGAGTGAATGAATAAATGAAGGAACGCGCCAAATGAGCGAAAGGACGAATCGTTGAAAGAAAGAGTGAATAAAGGAGGGATGGAAGGAACAACGAAGTCATTACTGAAGTAATAAATAAATGAATGAATACGGGACTAAAGAGATCAGGGGATTACGTAACGAATGGATGTGTGGACCAGGAATTAAAAGAATGTACGACAGAGAACTGATAATGAATTAAGGAATGAATGTTGATTGGATGATTGAACGAACGAACGACTCAAATAATGAAATAATAAAGGAATGAAAGAACCAACACAGAACGAGTGAAATGATTTAACGAGAGTGAATGAATGAAATAAACCGACTAACAACTACACACATTAAAGAAAATGGGAATTCATTATGGAAAGAAAGGAAAGAGCAAAAAAGCAATGAATGAATGAATGAATAAAGGAATAAATAAATGAACAAAAGAAACGCGTGGATAGCCGAATACACGAAAGAACAATCGATTTAATGCGTAAATGAAGGAATAAATGAACAAATAAACAAAGAATGGAAAAAAAGAGACAAATTGGATGAAGTCACAGGCACTTTTTTAATACCCACCTTCTATCTTTCTAACCTCAGAAGAGACACACAGAAACTGAAAAGATATTAAGAAAGATACAAAAAAAAAATATATTGAGGAAGAAACGCACACACACGAGAGAAAAATCGGTGTGTTGCGAATTGGTTGTTCAGTTTCACAGATTGATCAGTCAGTTCATCTCACTCCCCCAATTCATTTGAAAGCCAGAGAATGTCAGCATCCCCATCTATGCTGGTTCGACGTAATCCATTTTGTTCAGAGAGAGAGAGAGAGAGAGAGAGAGGAGAGAGAGAGGGAGAGAGAGAGAGGAGAGAGAGAGAGAGAGAGAGAGAGAGAGTCAACGAGTAAATGAGTTTATTGTTTTTTAAGCAAGGAAGCCCATAAAGCGTTCCAATAATTCAAATAATGTACACGATTCAATGGTGACATTGACCCAGGCAGCACAGATTATTAAGTGAAATGTTACCATATAGGCTCTGTAATATATACATATATAAACAAACTTAGATAGAAAGGAAGACAGACAGACAGGACAGAGAGAGAGAGAGAGAGGAGAGGAGAGAGAGAGAGAGAGAGAGAGAGAGAGAGAGAGAGGAGAGAGAGAGAGAGAGAGAGGAGGAGGAGGAGGAGGAGGAAACATACACTGGAAATGTCAAAACCCGCAAAACTTTTAGAAGACCATCCTGCCCATGTCTGCCCCTAAAGCTCAGTTTGATACCGGTTTCCCCAAAATAATCACGAATAAACAAGGAAATTCATCATCATAATCCCTCTCCCCTCCCCCCATCCCCCCCCCCCCCCCCCCACACACACACACACACACACACACACACACTCACACACATGCAAAGCCAATGAGTTGCGGCCCCCTAAACGTCGGCAGTAGTATTGCACAGTTCGGTGTTGTCCTTTTCTTCTTGTTCCTGTTCTTGTTCTCTGTCCTTCTTCCCTGTTTCTTCCCCCCCCCCACCCCCCCCCCTCTCCTATCATCAGTTCTTGTTCTTCCTCCTGCTCTTCTTCTGTTATTATTACCGGTATCACTATCAATATCATTGTAAAAGAAAACAGCATTCATCCCCTTGAAGACGGCGTATGGCCGCCCATATTGCGGGGAACAAGATGGGTTACACACACAAAACAGCATCTTGAGCGCGCGTGAAAGGCGAAGATAATTCAAAACTTAAGTTAGTACCATACAATAATTACATGGCTAACTGTAATTGTGCAAAGGCAAAAAGAATTAACAGCTGAGCACGATGTTCATGTAAACGGCATAACACGAAGAATCACACAGTACACAATAGATAACTTTTAAGATGAGAGCATGGTATACTTATAAATGCAGTGCACCAAGACTATATTATAATAAAGAAATATGCACTACACTATATGTTCCTCATTTTTCTCTCCCTTTCTTACTCAATCCCAATCCCATTCATCCCGTGACATCCAAATAGCCACAATTAAACAAGTCATTCGTCCATGACCCGAGGAGGCTTCCTACAAACAAAGCAAACTTTCAAACACAACATATATAGTAGCAATTTGATTTTCAAATAAACTCAGTTATTTGGTGGTTTCTGATTTCTTAGTTTAAATGATTTGGACAGGAATAGAGCCAGTGGCACACACATCCTTGAATTTGATAATAATAAAGTAAGTTTGAAAGAATTTGGATGTATTTAATATTGGAAGGAATCATCTCTCCCGCAATAGTTTATACTTGGGACAAACTAATGTAAAGTGAAGTTCCGTTTCAAGTTCGTTGGGACAAAATGGGCATGTCATGCTTTCTTGTTTTCTCGAATGTCTGAACCTGTGAGGTTTAAGTGGGGAAACACCAAGCCGAAGTCTGGTTAGGTGTTTTCTAAATGCGTGATTTTTTTTATCTCCACTAGATAACCAGGTATACTTTGTAGTTGACGAAATGTGGAATAAAGTTCGTATCTTTCTTTGGATTGTAACAAAGCGTCTAGGTCTTGGAGACGACAGTCATAAAGCCTTCGCTTGAAAATGCATATAAATGATTTTACATTTTCTACTCCTTGATTCTCCCACACAAATCCAAACCCATACCTAAACAATGTAATGCAGACCTTGCTTACCCAGTTTGTCTTACCTTGACAGTGCATTGTGTACAGCATTTTGTATGATTCCTTGGAATACGATATTCCTCCATTTGTGTTAGTCTTAACCAGTGCTTAATTGTTTTAGTAAATGTTTGTATGTAAAGCGGATATCTGTTAGCTTCATAATATGCAAGTGTATTAAGTGTTTGTATGCTGATATTTAATAAACGTTTTATGGCAAGAAGATGTACTCTCTCAATAGGGGTGTGATCTGCAGTCAACCCCCAAACTTCCGCACCATATGTCAGAATAGGTTGTACTTGTGTGTCAAATATCTTAAACAAAATCTTAGGAGAATTTTCGCCTATAGACCAGAGGAATCTAAAGATACTGAAAACATTTTTTTTTTTTTTTGCTTTACGAGCCAAATCTTCTAATGAGTAAGAAAATGTTAACCCCGTGGAGAAAAAAATATTCCCAAATACTTATATTTATTTACCACTTCCATTTTTACATTTTCATAGAACATTTTTCTCTTCCAGCAAGGTAACCCCCTTTCCTAAACACTACTATTTTTGATTTTTCATTATTAACTGTAAGACCTAGTCTATCTGCCGTACTTTTTAGAATGTTCAGTTGGTTCTGGAGCCCGATAACAGTGGTAGAAAAGGAGGACAACATCATCAGCAAATAACAAAACCAGAATCTGCATCAAATCAGGTGACAATCTTACCCCCATGTCTACCATGTTATGTTATATCATTTGCAAGTCATTGATAAAAAAGCAAATAAAATAGGACTACAGTTATCGCCTTGTTTCAATCCTCTAGGGCACATAAATGTTTCTGTAAGACCACCGATAGTTAGTTCTCACCCTAGCTTTAACTATTTCATACATACTTCGAATAGCTTTGAACATTTTCCCTTTGATACCGTTTTTGCGGAGTATAAGCCAAAGATGGGTTCTGTCTATGAGATCAAAGGCTTTCCTAAAATCAATGAAAACTGCATATAATTTTGTTTTGTTAGTTGAAAAATTGCTTCTGAACTAGTGCAAGTAGAGTACAAATGTGATCGACTGTACTGTAATTCTTTCTAAACCCTGCCCGCGTTTCACTTAACAAATTATTGTCCTCTGCCCAGTTTGTCAATCTCTTATTAAGTATGAATGTGTACATTTTGCTGCTGATATTCAACAGCGAAATACCCCTGTAGTTGTCAGGGGAATTAATGTCTCCTTTTTTATATAATGGCTGTGTATAACTGATTCTGACCAACTTTGGGGAAATATACCTGAATCCAAAAAGTTTGTTGAAGAGCTTAGTCAGGAACAAAATGACCTGAGGAGAAGAGTCTTTATAAAACTCACTGCTGAAGCCATCTGGTCCTGATGCTTTTCCATTATTCAGTGCTTTCATGGCATTATATACTTCTAGCTCTGATATTTCTAAATCTAAAGTAGAACAATCTGTTTCACAAACCGTTACAGATTGAGTATAAAAAACTTCGTTAGAAAATGAACTATTACTATCTAATTTACCATTCTGTATAAATGCGTCATTAAATACTTTTTCAAAGTGGTCATACCAATCTTCACTTGAAATAGTACAGGTTGTTAATCTATTGTTAATACGTCTTTTTATGGTACCCCAAAATGTTTTGGGATCAGTACTATTGCATTCAAGCGTTACAAGAACATTTTGTTTATCTTCTATCTGTTTATTTTTTTAATAAATAACTTATAATCTTTTCTCATTGTGGCGTATTCGCCCCTAAGTACGTCTGCATTGTATGAATCCACACATTTATTTAAAATTTCTCAGGGACTGACGAAGTGCTGTTCGTTTATCCCTGCATTCCTTATCGAACCAAGTACAATTACTTGTTTTCCACAATACTACCTTTTTCTTCATACACTGCCCAGCCTCAGCAATGCCTGTTAAAAAACTTCTACAGCTGCATTGATATCAATGTTTATCAATTCAGCTGCTTGTGTGAAAATTAATGAAATTTCGGTTGATAACAACGCTTGCCTATATTCATTCTCAAGCTCTTGATTTTAAACATACTTTTCAATAATAGTTTTTTTTCTAACTTTTCACAGGTTTTTACCGGCTGCTTTTGAACATTAAGGGTTAGTTTCACGGGCATATGTTTGGATTCAATTCTTGAGATAACTTGTAAACATGAGGCATATTCAAAGATAGACCGAGAAATAGTCGATCACACTTGGTCCATTTGTGAGCAATGTATGTATATGCCCCACAACGTCTCCTGGTAAAGAGACCATTCAATATAACAAAAGAAAATTGTTCGCATAACAAAAGTAGACAACGACCGAAATCGTTTGTTGAAGGGTCCTTCGATTTCCGTTGGCACTCCTTTTCAGGCAGTAAATTTTCGTCATCCTTATCATCATCATTAGCATCATATGGCAAAGAAAGCTCTTTTGCGTTTGCATCAGCAGTCCTAGCATTGAAATCACCCATGAGCATAAGGGGAACATTCCCCAATCAATTCATAAACATCAAGTATACACTGCTCTAGTAAGTCAATTCCATTCTCGATTTCTGTGTCAACATAATAGACACCATGGGCAGGAGGAACATACATACCTATCAATACACATTCGTTTCGTGAATTTGGCAGAAGCTTTGAAATCTTGAGCACGATGCAGCTGTCGTATTCAACTTGAATTTGTTGTACTAAACTAGAATACATTTTCTTTACTAACATGATAGCACCACCAGAGAGGCGAGCTGTGGTGCTGTCTGATACACTCGCGCCTGGGGAGACAAACACATCAAAAGCAGGGAAATAAATGAGATGGAAAGTTGGATGAAAATGTTTCTGTAAGAAAAAACATATATCATAATTTGACAACAATTGTCTAATGTCAGGCTGATGGATGGTATTTAGTCCTTCTATGTTATATGTTAAAAAGGATACATGGATGGTATTTAGTCCTTCTATGTTATATGTTAAAAAGGATACATTGTGACCATGTATGATCGATTGTTTGGGTTGGCCGTCAGAGGCAGGGTTGATGACATGGGCAGGGTCGTATCCCTAGGTTGTTGGAGGCTGAGCTACCGATTCCGTTCGGGCGGAGTTAGCTTTGGCATGTGGAAATGACTCTGTGACGTGCCGTTGCCTTCCTTGCTGTTGTGTTGCCTGAGCTTGTTTTGCCCTAGTTTGCTTCTGGTCAGCCTACTTTTTGCTGTAGGGGTTTCAGTCTCTAGAGAGAAGCTTTGCTGGGCTTGTTCCTGCACGTCTTGCTGGTATCTGCCTGTGTTGTTTTTGTCCCCTAACTCTGTTCTGGAATCAGAAGACTGACTCTCCATAGCATCTACAGCAGTCCACGGGTCAGCAAGCTGTTTGACAGAGGTCTGGCTGCTACCGTTCTGGACGTCTGTCCAAGGATCAGCAAGCTGTTTAGCGTAACTTTCGCTACTATCTTTCTGGGGTTCCTCTTCTGTTGGCTTGTCTGGCGTTGGTGAAATCTGAAACTTGTGTTTTGCCATTGGTGTACTTTGAAGGTATATTGGACTAGTGGGGATTCTGCTTACAGCATCTTGCGCTGAGGGGTCCTGGGTACGGTTGCTACTCTTATATCACTGGTTGTCTGGGATGAATTGCTGGGTAGATTTCCTTCTACACAAGTCTGGTTAGTCCCATCGACTGGGCAGGGCACAGGGGACACCGTGTGGCTGTGTACTTTACTTGGAGTGGGGTGTGTCCTCTCTGGTTGTTGGCTGTGCATCAGCAAAGACTGGATGGTTTCTGTCTTCAATACTGTGGGGAGGGCTTCCAAGCAGAGACTCATCACTGCTGTTTGAGGTTGGTACCAGCCTAATGCCCCGTGCATCCACTATTTTCCTGTATCTTGTTGGGGAGGTGCTGTTTGACTTTGGATGACTCAGTCTCTCTCTACCGGTACTGAATCCTGCGTCTGATTATTTGTCTTGGTGGCTTTACAATCTTCTGGTGTAGTGCTGTATTGCACCGGTTTGGATTGATGGCCTCTGGCTTCTCGGTCTTTTTGATGGGGGGCCTCATGTCTTGTTCCTTTGTCACCAAGGCGCACGTTTCGTCTGGGTTTGCTCAGTAGTGAGAATATGTTCGTATCCAAGTCCATGGTGGTCTCTCGTCTGCTTCTCTTGCAGGCTGTTGTTGACGTTCAAAAGGATCACCCTGGGTAGGCCTGTCGACAGGATCACTACTTTCCTGTCGACTACCTGCTTTGCTGCCTTCTCTGTTCTGGTGAGCTATGTCACGTCTCTGGTTGTGGGCAAAGGTTTGTTGCATTTGTCCCTGCAGTGATACCTCTATGGTCTCTTCTGTTCTGTCCTTTCTGAGATCCATTCTTGTAGTACAGACGGCTCTTCCAGACATAGGCGTGTCTGCCTGCATCTTTTTCTGCTTGGATGGCCTGGCTCTGGCGGTTTGTTAGATCAGAGGCGACTCGGATTCCCAGATCGTTTGCCATCTCCCTTCTGCACTCCTCGGCCTGAAGGATGGCCAGTTTGTCCTGCCATCGGAACAGACGTGCAGTGATGGGACGTAGATTATTGTGGCTTTCAGCTTTAGGTCCAAGACGGTGCGCACGTTGACATCGTCAGTGGTCCATGACTTGCAAGGAAAGTACCTGTTCAGTAGTTGCACTACCTTCCGAATGCACTTTGAATTGTCTTCATTGGGGCCTTCAAAGACGTAAAATAATCTAATGTTGTTGCGTCTTGAGAAAGATTCTAGTTTATCCATGTGGTCATCTATTTTTTTTTTTGACATCTCTATGAATGAGTCTTTCCACTGGTATAACTCACTGCAGCATTGCTCCAGGAGTTGGCACTGGCCAGTCAACCACTGCACGTCATGCTTCAGTTGCTGATTGTCTCTTTGAAGGGCACCACACAGAGATTCCAGTCTCAGCACAGCGTCTGGTGATTCTTTTTTTCAATTGTCGGATATCCAGCTAGAGTGAGTAGATTTCTGTGAAGATCTCTTGGGTTGGTGTTGAAAGCTTCAAACCCTGGATTCTGAAAGTACCCAACCCGTGCCCTTTGCCTATACCTGTCTGAAGGGCCAAAGCTGCGACTGTTCTGTGCCTGGTCTTGTTGCATCCACCTTCCCGGCCCTGGATTTGATTCCATATCCATACAGAAGAGAAGGTACCATCCGATCCAGATCATGCACGTCTCAAGGATGATAAGCTTGAGGATGAGTTGGGCCCCCGATGTTGTGTGGATAGTCACTCTATACTGAAACCTTCGGTATAATCTCCATCTGGTGGCCGCTTCAAATCCAGTTGCTACAGCTAACACGAGGAAAAGACGTCTAAGTTGGCAAATGCAGATTTGGATCGTGAAAGGCAGACCTTTGATGTCGCTGCACTGTAGAGGTTGACAGGTCACAGTGTTATCACAGCCACCACACAGGCTGGTCGTTCCCTTTATTTGACACACGAAGAGGAGCAGGTAGGCTAGTAGCACTGTTCTCAGTACTGACATAGGCCAAGAGAGTTTAATTTCGTATGTCAATGTCCAGTGCTTCCACTTTCCATTACTTCCGCGAAACGCACGGCGTGAATAGCGGGCGACAGTCATGTTTGTGCATCTGTGTTGGTTTCCATCCACTTTACACATTTGCACCAAGCGTCAGTTCATCAGTTCGTCCGCACGACATCAGCGGGCAAGATTTCACTGTCAGATTGTCAGTACATTTGCAGGGTAGCAGCAGATTAGATTTCCCTACAGCGATAAAAAAGATTTCCTTTTGCCACCGACTTGTAACGAACACCAAATGCCGGATTTTTCCTCAGAGAGAGAGAGAGAGAGAGAGAGAGAGAGAGAGAGAGAGAGAGAGAGAATGAAAAGGTGTGAGCGGTGTGTGCATGCGTGATGCGTGCGTACAGGTGTGTGTGT
>JADBJO010010965.1:12500-15000 GCA_016801955.1 Conus betulinus
ATATGTGTATGCATTAGTGTGTGGGAACACCAGTCGTGAAACCCGAGAAGATGATGAAGTTTTAGAAAGCTGACTGTATGGGATGGGGGTCGGGATGGGTGGGCGGGTCTTAGAAGTAATGTGACTGGCAAGGGAAAGGACGGTGAGGCAGAGATGAGAGTCTCCCCCCTCCCCCTCCCCCTTTCCCTCCCCCCCTCCTCCCTCCTGCCCCTGCTCCCCCTCCCCAGATGGATATTGTTCGGATACAGCAAGAAAGAAATGAGAAGCATTGCTGTCAGGTGGTTGTAAATAGGACTACCATTATCGTGAAAGAGAATGTATCTGTAGTCATAAACACACATCAGCATCATTGAAATCCTTAATGTCACGGCATAAATCGGGAAGAAAGCAGGGGCGCTGTCAGACGCACTGAAGCATTTGGAAGGCGTAGGTGGAATGTGAAGCAGCTGACTGTGAGAAATTAAGGGCTAATAATAATGTGTTGTCCCTCGTGACTTGCTGCAAAATGTCACAGGGTCAGACAATGTGGCGTTACTGGTTTGTCGGTTTGAGGTCACGAGAAAGGAGAACAATGATTGTTGCTGGGATTATGAATCTGCGCACTGGAAGATTAGGCAGGAACACCCTCTGCTCGCTCTCTCTCTCAATCCTCTCTCTCCTCTCTCTCCTCTCTCCTCTCTCTCTCTCCTCTGCTCTCGATTGACTCTCGTCTCACTCTCTCTGCCTCTCTCTCTCTCTCTCTCTCTCTCTCTCTGTCGTTGCCCTCTCTCTCTCTCTCTCTCTCTCTCTCTCGTTTTCTGCGTCTCCATCTCTCTCTTGTCTCTTCTCTATCCTTTCATACTCCTCTCTCTCTTTTTTTTCTTGTGTTTGCTCGCTTTAGTCCTCTCTTGCTGTCTTGGTCCAGGGGCCCTCTCTCCTCGTTTTTCACCCCTCCCGTTTTTCCCTCCCTCTCTCTCCCCTCTCCTCTCTCCCTCTCCTCTCCCAAATCCTCCTCTTCCCTTGAGAAGGAGAGGGACCCTCTCCCTCCGCCTCCCTCGGCCTTTTCCCCCCTCCCCTCGTACGTCCTCCTCTGATCTTCTCCTTCTCTCCTCTCTATCTCTTCCTCTCTCCTCTCTGTCCTCGTCTCCCTCTCTCTTCTCTCTCTCTTCGTCGCTCTTCTCTCTCCCTGCCCACCTCCCTAGTTCTCTCGCTTTCTCTCCCTCTCTCTCCCTCTCTCTCTCTCTCATCTCTTTCTCTCTCCTCTCTCTCTCTCTCCTCTCCACCCCCACTCTCTCTCGTGTTCGTTCCTTATTTCTGTGTAAGCTGGTGTATAAAGTTAATAGACAGGTTGATAAGGAGAGAGAGAAGAGAGAGAGAGGAGAGAGAGAGAGAGACAGGGAAGAGAAAGACAGACAGACAGGCAGACAGGATCATCACTATCCTCACTGTGACCCCGAAATCAGATGGCCTCAAGTTCATAGGTTTGATAAGTTCGGACGACGTTCATCCTCCCAGGAAAACTCCAAATCCTTCCGGCCTTCTGCATCGTTTTCTCCAATCATTCCCCAGAGAAGGGTGGTCAGTTATACAGGGAACCGTCGATCATAGTCCGTGACCTTGGGGATCGCCGTGGAAGGCGCATGAGAAATGTCGAGGGTGGCGTGGAGGGAGGGTATGAAGATGAAGGAGGAAATGGACGGGGAGGAGATGAAGAGGGCAGAGTGTGTATGAGGAGAGGGTAAGGCCTGAGGAGAGAGAGCAGGATGGGTTGGAGGGGGTATGGGTGAGGGGGGTGGCAGTGGTCTGCAAAAGGTGTGATATACTTTCAGTTTTCCAGGAGCCTTTGTCTTGTCTGGTCTGGCCCTGTGTGTCTGTTTTTCAGTCATTTATCTTACTAGAGTATTGCTCTTTTTTTTTCCCTGGGCTCCAGTACTATATATATCTTCTTCTTCTTCTTCTTCTCTTCTTCTTCTTCTTCTTCTTCTTCTATGTTGCTTCTTTGTGCGGGCAGTAGGATTACTGCCTGTTAAGTCTGAGGGTCTGAAGGGCGCAAACACTATGAATAAGACGCCGGCTTGTTTGGTAACTGTCACGTTGGCGTCCATGGTCAAAAAACGCAAACCACGCCATAAGCAGCGCAGCCTGTGAAGGAGGGAATGCATGTTTTCATGGAGGCTTGCAATGGGTGAGAAGAAGAATGAAGAAACGTAGATAAAGTGCATCAATATATCAATGAATATACATAGATTTCACACATCGCATGGCACATACGTCCCGCGAAATGAAAATGCGAATCATAAACAAGTGAAGAAAAATTCAAAACACGGGCATTCCTGTATTCCTTTAAAAAGTGTCCCAGCTTCGACCTCCAAGCTTATGCCTCATAATGTCTCCTATGAATAAGTGAATGAATGGATGGATGAATGAATGAATGAATGAATGAATGAACGAACGAACGAACGAACGAATGAACGAACGAACGAACGAACGACGAACGAATGAATGAATGAAAGTGAATGAA
>JADBJO010010965.1:22500-23649 GCA_016801955.1 Conus betulinus
ACAGCATCAGTGAACACTTCCAACCACAGCCGTGCACGGGTGCTTTTTTCACTTTTGGCCAATGTCTTTTGGAGAAACCTCCAGTCGCTTGGACTACAAGATTGGTACTTGGAGCCAGAGAACTCTCTTCTCATCAAGACCATTCAGGCCTTGGCTTTCGTGCCTCCTGACGACGTCATCGAGGCGTTTTCAACAGCTCATGGATTCGCTGGATGCCGACACTGACGAGACGCTTTCAGACTTCCTCGCCTACTTTGAAAGTACATGGCTGGGCATTGTGCAGCGAGGACGCCGTCGACGCCCGAAATTCGACGTCGCCATGTGGAACGTCTACAATCGTGTGGAAGACAACCTGCCCAGGACTAATAACTCGGTCGAAGGCTGGCACGTGCCTTTGATCAGCGAATGTCTGTCACGCACCCAACACTTGGCAGGCTTGTCAGCAAGTTACGCAAGGAGCAGGCAAGCACCGAGCTTATGATAGAACAGCATGCCATGGGCGTCAGGATGCGAAAAAAACAAGCAGTACGAAGTAGTCAAACACACGACTGCAAGCGCTTGTTGCAAGGTACGCACAGGATGATGTTTTAGTATTTCTCAAAGCTGTTGCGCATAATCTGTGACACAATCAAAGTGAACAGAAGTGTTGTAGGGGGGGGGGGGGGGGGGGGGGGGGGGGGGAAGACAGCATGTTCTCTGTGTGGATTTTAAATTACTCGTGTTTATATTAAACTTGGAGTATGTCATGTCACAAGATGATGAGAATGTTTTATATTGTTATATGTTATATACTTTTATATGTTGCCCATGCATAATGCGTCGAAAAGTCTGTCTGCGAAACGTCCGGTCGACGAAACATCCGTCGGCGAAACATCCGTTGGCTAAAGTGTGTGTGTGGTGTGTGTGTGTGTGGTGTGTGTAGTGTAGTGGGTGTTGTTTTGCGAGTGTGTGGACACCTTTCTATTTTGATTAAACAACGCGAGTTTTGTAATCTCACAGTGTGCCTCGAGTCATTGAAACAGCATAACATTAGTTGAGGTCACCGATGTCAGAAAGTAGCATGCTGGGTTTTAATGTTCTGGAATTCCCGATGGAACTGCAGATTTGAGTATCACAGCTTAGGTGGGGGAATGAACCGTCACCTACGTT
>JADBJO010010965.1:29573-32073 GCA_016801955.1 Conus betulinus
TTCTTTGTAGTCATATCATCGTTGTCGATCACCAACCTAAATTTTTTATCATCTTGGAGCACCACTCGTCATCATCATCATCATCCTCATATCATCACTCATCACCGAATCATCACGAACGGGCAGTTTCCCATCATTCATTTTCGGGCTTCTCACCAGCATCAGCCATCTCGTGCATATTTTCATCACATCATCGTCGTGTCCGTCAGTCGCGTCGTCGTCCGTCACGGTCGTCGTCGTCGGGCGTCATCATCATGTCATCATCATCATCATCATCATCATCCACGTCGTCATCCAATCATCATCGTCGGCATCATCATCATCGCCACATCACCCCACCACACCACCACCACCACCACCACACCACCACCACCACGATCTGATAATCATGGTAGAGCATATTATCCCCCTCTCCATGCTTAGTCTCCTTCCTTCTTCCACATCTGTGTTCTTGTCTTCTGTGTTATTCTCATTTTCGTTCTCTCTTTCTTTTCTCTCATTCCTCTTTTCTTTTTTTGTTTTCATCAGGAACAATGATCGGGATCTCCTTCTTCGTCTTGCAGTTTGACTCATTAGGTGGACACTCAAACGTAAACTGACAGATCCTATCTGTCAAACTTGGTTTATTATCATGTTAGTCTGCAAAGAGCAAAAAAAAAAAATCGATGTGTGCGTGTGTGTGTGTGTGTGTGTGGTGTGTGTGTGTGTGTGTGGTGTGTGTGTGTGTGTGTGTGTGTGTGTGTGTGTGTGTGTGTACACGTGTGAGTGCGTGCGTGTGTGCGTGCGTGCATGCGTGCGCGCATGCGTGCGTGCATGCGCGCTCATGTGTGTGTGTGTGTGTGTGTGTGTGTGTTTGTGCATGTGCGTATGTGTGGTGTGTGTGTGTGTGTGTGTGTGTGTGTGTGTGTGTGTGTGTGTGTGTGTGTGTGTGTGTGTGTGTGTGTGTGTGTGTGTGTGTGTGTGTGTGGGTTATCTGTCTGCCTGGGTTCATCCTTATATTGCGAACGTGCGTGTTCTGGAAGTTCTCAGCCACGTCTGATCTATTTTTGTACTGTATTAACTGTGCTTTATGAGGCCGGCGGTCCAGTTTTTTTTTGTTTTTTTTTCAGGGAGACCTTTCCAGAATCTTAAAATGAACAGAAAAAGAATTTCCAGGATTCTACTGTAAAAGGAAATTCTCCCTCCTAATTTGATGTTTGCCTGTCGCATCTATAAAAAAAAAATAAATTAATAAACTCAGCAAGGGTTTTTTTCCCCTGAAATTCACGATTTCTGGAAGGAATGTATTCTCAGGTATTACAAAATGGAAAAAAAAATGTGATTGATTTTGTTGTGTGTGTGCATTTCTGGCAGTGTTTTTTTTTGAACAAGAGTTACAATTCCGATCGCCGAACTCCCCACCCATCCCTTTTGTCAGTATAAACAAATTTGTATAGAGTAAATAGTAAACAAGTAGCTCTTGCCCCCATGACGAATTAACTACAGGCCCATTACTCCAAAGGAACGCTGCTTAGAGTTATGGGCCTGTAATAACTTCCTCATGGGAGCAAAGACTTACCGTACTGGCTGGTTCTTTACTGTCTATTACTGTTCCCTGCCTTATTCAAGATTTCCTTTTATATGTGTGTAAGTCTTGCTTGTGACACAGTACAGTTGCAGCGTCTACAACGGTCTAAGCAAAGATACTTTCTTAGATTGTTATTGGGGGGGGGGGGGGGGGGGGGGGGGCGGAATAGCTCACTGGCAGAGCGCCGGACTCGTACTCTTTGGAGATCCCAGGGGTTGCGGGTTCGAAGGTTCGAATGTCTCCCGTGCCGTTTTGGTACAGGGAGATTTCTCCCTCGGAGGAGTTAACTTTGGTTCTGACTCAATTTCCCATACAGTCCCTCGAATGAGACTATACACCGAGGTTCTGTGTGTGAACGTAACGCATAACATCTTGCACACACGTAAAATCCCATCACCAACTTTTCGGAAGAGAAGGCCACTTAGGCTGTTGGTATGGATCACACGTTACACATAGCATGCACCTTCCCCGAAGCTGGAGTAGGGCTGCCTTAATGGCGGGATGAAAAAAAAAAAAACGGTCATGCACACAAAACCCCACTCCCTTTGTTGGATAGATGGGATTAATCCTTGCCTGTTTGTACAGGGATGTTGGCAGGATTATTAGCGTAAAACAGAAAAAAAAACATATTGTCATTACTATAAAGAGTCCTTTCTTTCTTTGAATCACGTTTGAGTCGCTGAGAGGGAGGCTTGGCTAGAAATGAAAGGTACAAGAAAAACAAGCAAACAAACAAACAAGCAAACAGACAACAATTACAACAACGACAAATACAGTGTGGCGTTCAGACCTAGAACGTAAAATTCAATGCGTGGCGTGAATCTTTCCTCCTGTTTCCTCTTTCCTCCTTCTACCCCCCCCCCCCCCCCCCCCCCACTTCTTCCTCCTACACTATACCCTCCGTCCCTCTTCTAGCCTTCATCCACCCCTGTC
>JADBJO010010965.1:37073-42073 GCA_016801955.1 Conus betulinus
TTTGCAGCACTCGGTGGTATCGATGGATGTGGAGAGAGAGAGAGAGAGGAGAGAGAGAGAGAGAGAGAGACAGAGGAGAGAGACAGACAGACAGACAGACAGACAGACAGACCGCAGACAGACGGATAGAGAGCTGCTTAAGAAAGTGTTCATGAAGAAGAGAACGTGAATACCGGAACACTGCACGTGTGTGTGATGTGTATGTATATCAGAGTGTGTGTCTGATGTGTATGTATATCAGAGTGTGTGTGCGATGTGTATGCATATCAGAGCACAAAATGTGTATTGTCTAAGTATATCTGGGCATAATAAAACAATAACTTATTGTCGGCCTTTCGGTCGTTAAATCCATAATGTTAAGATAATTGACAATGGCGGTTAAACACAGCACTGTTTTGTTATTCCTCGAAGCTCGCTTCACATATGACAGGTTAACGTGTAACGGAGTTTTAGTGTCTGCCCTGATCAGAGCGACAAAAACACAGGACAGATGAGCAGACAAGTATCCTCTATTTTTGGGGACAGTCACCTCATTTGGAAGGTCGTCGGCAACAGTGAGCTGTGTAGGCGAACGCCTTCTCATGTACAACGCGGTTAATCTGGAGAGAGCGTGGGGTTTAATCGCTGAAGTGGCAACATGAGAATAAGGATGTCCGGCAGGTGAACAACGCTATCACAAGACTCGCCACCACTGCTATCGTTAGCATCAGAAAACATCACCGATAGATGCTGCCACTTGTCACACTTTCCATCATTGCTACAACCACCACCCCCGCCGCCGCCACCACCACCACCACCAACACCACCAACACCACAATACCACTAACACAAAAACAACAGCAAGAAAGAGTATGTGTTTTAAATGCAAAGAGACACACAAAACAGAGCGAAGAGCAATGACTATTCGAAACGCAGTGTAGCATAGACGAATTGATTTTCGACAAATATGTCTTCTTTGACAAATAACAGACATGAAAATGCACAGTATCATACTTTTACCAATGTTTGTCAGTAGGCGGGGGACAATGAGAAAAGAGCGGTGGAGACAAGAGGGTACTCCGAGGAAATAAACAGCATGAGCAAGAGAGAGAGAGAGAGAGAGAGAGAGAGAGAGAGAGAGAGGGAGGAGGGAGAGACACGGACAGACAGACAGACAGACAGACAGAGAGACCGAGAGAGAGCGGGTGGAACTAGTGCGCTTGATTTCTTCAACCAAGAAATGTCAGAGTACATAATACATAATAGTGCTCTATCCATAGATCAATCTATTTCACTGAAGACATCCCCCAACCCCCAAACCCCCACGCCCCACCCCTATCACCGACCCCACCCCCACCCCTAGCCACACCCTCCAGGGGACAGTACCGCTGCTGCTTTCAGACCAGTAGGTCCCTTCCCTTTGCTGTTATTCACGAGCGACTGTGTTGCGGCCATGAAGGGTATGTCTTGGGTCAAGCAGTCACGGTATTGACGTGGACAAAGTGGATGGTTGACAGACACGACGAAAGGCCGCACGAGGAGCAAGCCATGGACGAGCGAAATTAATATCCAGATGGTTTCTTGTCCTGAACGGTCTGCGTCCAGCGCCTGTCTGGAAGGTCTTCATCAAAAGTTTACCAGTCTGTCTAGATCGATTCAGACATCGTGTCAGATATTACTGACTGCGCTGCTGTTTGTTTTCATTGCTTTTTTTTTTTTTTTTTTTTTTGATGTGCGGTTGTTGTTAGGATTGATGGTTAATGTTTCAAAGGCGCAGACGTTTCATATTTGGCTGAGTGCCGTTTCTTCACACACACACCCCCTCTCTCTCTCTCTGTCTCTCTCTCTCTCTCTCTTTCACTCTGTCTTCTCTCTCTCTTCTCTCTGTCTCTCTTTCTCTGTCTCACTCTCTGTCTCACTGTCTCTCTGTGTCTCTGTCTGTCTGCCTGTCTGTCCTGTCTGTCTGTCTGCACTCTCTCTCTCTCTCTCTCTCTCTCTCTCTCTCTCTCTTGCTCAATAGTTCGTTTCCAGTGTTTATAGACATGACTCTCTATGAGTGTGTGTGTGTGTGTGTGTGTGTGTGTGTGGTGTGTGTGTGTGTGTGTGTGGTGTGTGTTTCATATTACAATTCATAATGAGCGCGTACATTTACACCCCTCACCTCTCCTACACCCCCCCACACGCATGTACAACGAGTAAAGGCACGTACGCACATATCAAGACATACACATGCACACAAACGTGCGCGCGCGCACACACACAAACACACACTCTCTCTCTCTCTCTCTCACTCTCCTCTCTCTCTCTCTCTCTCTCATACACATACACACGTTCACACACACACATTCACATCCACACACATACACGCGCAAAATGAGTGCATGCCAAAGAAGAGATAGAGGGAGAGAGAGAGAGAGAGAGAGAGAGAGAGAGAGAGAGGCTGGTTTCATGAGCTTAATACCCAAACATATAGAAATTTTTTTTGCGGAATGATTATACGAAGGGAAGCTCTTTTCGTCGTATATATATATATATATATAATATATATATATATATATTATATATATATCGATATATATATTTTTATATATATATATATATATATATATGTGTGTGTGTGTGTGTGTGTGGTGTTGTGTGTTTGTGTGTGTGTGTGTGTGTGTGTGCACTGTCGGATCAGGAGCTGTGAAATCAAGCTCGCCCACGGCCCCTCCTCAAACCCTTCCAGCCGCCCCCCCCCCCCCCTTCATTCGCTCCTTTCCCCTTCCCCCATCCCCTTCCCCATCCTTTCCCTTTTCTGACCTTTGTCTCCTCAAACTCAAAAATCAGTATCCTCATAACACACCAGACCAGCCAGGGGTTCCAATCCCTTAAAGATAAGCAGCCCCCAGTCGATGCTCGTGCAGTTTCATGATGTTGGATGCGATTTTTATCGGCAATGGATTGACCCGTCGACCTGGCGTTGATGTATGGCTGCTTTGGGAGGCATATTTTGCTTTAGGTGCTGCAAGTTCGAAGAGTGAAGGATTTGGAGAATTCTGAAAAAAAAAGAGACGCGGCGGGTGGGGGGGGGGGAGGTTAAAGTTTAGGAGAGGAATTTCTGTTGTCTTTCTTGTTTATGTAATGTTCATTGTTGACATTCAGGTTTGGGATAGGTCGGTGGTGTGTGTGTGTGTGTGTGTGTGTGTGTGTGTGTGTGTGTGTGTGTGTGTGTGTGTGTTGTGTGAGTGTGTGTGTGGTGGTGTGTGTGTGTGTGCGCGCGCGTATAATATGTGTGTGCGTGTGCATGTGTATGCGTCCTGTGTCTGTGTCCCTGTGCGTCCATGCGTGCGTGCATACATCTTGCGTTGCTTGCGTGCGTGCGTGCTTGTATTGTTTTAAAGATAGGCACCTTTGTTGACCCCAGGTAGATCTCTCTCTCTCTCTCTCCTCTCTCTCTCTCTCTCTCCTCTCTCTCTCTCCTCTCCTCTCTGTGTATGTTTGTGTGGTGTGTGTTGTGTGTGTGTGTGCGGTGTGTGCGAGCGTGGACGTGCGCGCTTACTCGCTGTGTGTGTGTGTGTGTGTGTGTGTGTTGCGTGTGTGTGTGTGTGTGTGTTGTGTGTGTGTGTGTTGTGCGCGCGCGCGCGCGCTGATATGGCCGCTGCGTTATGCACGCGTGTACTCGCAGTGAATGCGCGAGCGGGGGCCGCCAGCAACCCAAAGCCAGCTGAAATGGGTAATCACTGTGACAGTGACTGCTGATGGCCAAACCGTGTCCTCCATCACGTGTCCCCTCCCCTCCACCAAACCCCCCCCCCTACCACCACGGCCTCCCACCTTTATTCCCCACCCTCCCCCATCCCTGAACTCCCCCCCCCCCCCCCCCCCTCTAGAGCCCCCCCCCCATTCCTCACTCCCTCTCTACGCACTCGTGTCTGGAACGGTTTCCTCTGATCTCTTCTTCCCGCTTTTCGGCCGGACAAAACCTGCTATTGCTTTTGGTTGTCAGATGTTAATAGCTTAGATTCCACCCCCCACCTCCCACCCCACCCCCACCCCACCCCACCACCACCACCCCCATCACCCCATTCCCCACCGTACCTCTCACCGACATCTACCTCTCTGCAATGGAAAGTTCGAACTGCGTGGAGGAAGGAAAGGATTAGGCTCTCGTATGGCTACGCATCAGACGGGAAGTGGGGCCGGGGGGGGGGGGAGAAAAAAAACACACACACTCCAGCGACACACACACACACCACACACACGACACACATCCCACACCCACACACACCCTCCCCCATACCAGGAGAGACCATGGTGTGAGGGGACTGGAGAGAGATAGAGATAGAGCGAGATCGCAGAGGAATGGGGCTGGTACTAACATTGGGAGTTGATTGCTAGGGGGCCCGGGCTCGTATTGCAAGGAATGGAGAGACTTCGAAATGTAATGATGCTTTCAACACACCTCATCCGTCGGTCTTTGGGTCTCGTGGGGGGAAGAACACGGGAATAATGTCCTTTGGTATGTATTTGTGTCTTTGCTTCTCTCTTCTCTCTCTCTCTCTCAACTCTCTCTCTCTCGTCTCTCCTGCTCTCTCTCTTTTTTCTCTCCTCCTCTCTCTGTCTGTCTACTTCTTGTCTGTCTCTCCTCTCCCACCTCCCCCCTCTCCCTTCTGTACGTCACGCACAAACGCGCTTGCATTGCCTTCTGTGTTGGGGTGTGTGTGTGTGTGTGGGTTGTTTGTGTGTGTTGTGTGTTTGTGTGTGTGTGTGTGTTCTGTGTGGCGTGTGTATTTATAATTATAGTGTTTGCACGTCTTGTACGTGCCGTGTATCATCACTGCTCCCCACGTATCAAATGTGACTGTGCGTGGCGTGGCATGTATCGTTCTTCCAATGCTCCATAGGTATTACCTCAAATACCTACTTCACTTAGAAGAGTGCACTATGCCATCTCCAATAAGTAAAACACTCACTTATGTGTCCATGAAGACAATTCCGGCGGAATCTCGAGTGCACGAAATCCTCAACCAAAAAACTAC
>JADBJO010010965.1:52073-54573 GCA_016801955.1 Conus betulinus
TGTTAACTTGGATACACCCAACCTAAATCTTGTACTAGCATGTATGTCTGAAATCAAATGCGGTTGGGTGTGGCAGACGATTTTCAAGTTTCTCTGCCGTTAACACTTGTTACTTGTGTTCATGTAGAACTGCCAATGGTTTCTTCCAACCACAATTCTAACAGCTTTTTTTTTTTAATGATAGTCTTTTACGCGAACTGCCTTTGACATTTCTTCTACACGTACCTGTGACCATAACTCTGTGGTGTGTATGTGTGTGTGTGTGTGTGTGTGTGTGCGTGCGTGGTGCGTGCGTGCGTGTGTGCGTGTGTAAGTGTGTGTGTGCGTGTGTGTGTGTGTGTGTGTGTGTGGGTGTGTGTGTGTGGGTGTGTGTGTGGTGTGTGTGCGCGCGCGCGCGGGCGCGCGCAGCGCGCGCGCAGAGCATCCCTACATTTAGAGGTTAAATACTGCCTTTCTTCTATCACTCAAAAGAGTGGAAAACCCATTTTCTGCTTTAGCAGTCACGATTTTTGCGTACAACAGAAATAACAAAGAAGAAAGGATTTACAGAACGATACACATAAAAGAATCATTCAGGTTAGAAAGTAAATGCAAAAGGTTTAAATCACGCCTGTTTGTTCCTAGGTCTTATATTTCTTGCTGTATTTTCCCGGCTTCTTCTGCTTTGCTTTCTTCTTTTCCGACCATTGGCTATTTGTTTATGAGTTTTGATTTGTTAATTTGTTACTTTCTTTCTTTGTCTTCTTTGTTTTAATGTTTATTTCTTTTCGCTAAAAGGCGAGGAGAGAGAGAGAGAGAGAGAGAGGAGAGGAGAGAGGAGAGGAGAGAGATGAGAGAAGAGAGGGAGAGAGAGAGAGGAGAGAGAGAGAGAGAGAGAGAGAGAGAGAGAGAGAGAGGAGAGAGAGAGAGAGAGAGAGAGAGAGAGCGAGAGAGAGAGAGAGAGAGAGGAAGATTACAAAGATTTTTTTTCAGACCCAAAGGAAGAAAAACAGACATACGGATTTTCGAGAAACATATCTTCCCCAACCTTACAAATTGTGGGCTTTAAAGTGCTCAAAACAATACTGTCTGGAGACTGTTGACGGGGGGATGTTTTTTTTTTTTTTTTTTGTAAGTCTGTTATGTATGAGGTCTGAAGCAGACATTATCAGAAATTCACTTGTCTTGTTTTGTAGTCTGTTTTACACAAGCTGCGCTTTATTCTTGGTTCTGTAACTTTATTTGTATTTCGGCGAGAGGCAGAAGACCCCACCGGTTTACACGTGTATTATCGCCCCTCCCCCCTCCCCCAATCCTTCACTCTCTTGGCATGGGTGCCAGTGTCCGTGTCTGCCCCTGTCACCGGGTTATGGACGTCGACACGGAACTGAATCATAGACAGTGCTAGAAATGAAGGACGTACGTGGCGGAGTGTGACCTTAACCATAGACAGTGCTAGAATTGAGGACCGCACATGACAGGGTGTGACCTATACACTTTAGGATGTGGCCCCTCTCCCCCACCTCTGCCCTCCCTGTGTCCTATCCCCCAACCTCCCGCCTTTCTATATCATCTCCCTCGTCCCTGCTTGTCTACTGGGCACATCAGCCCGTGTCACTCGCATTAAATGGAAGGTGTTGGTTGGGCTTCAACTTTTAACGAAGTATTGTTCAGTGTTGGTTTAGAGTTTCCCCCACCCCAAACCCACCCCTTTTTTTTAAAATTCAATCTGAGCTTTTTCATCGTCTTCACCTGTTTCGCCCGGCTTGCCATTTAAATCACTCTGGAAAAGAAAAGTAAAAGTTCGCAACCATCGCGCTAACGCTCATTTTTTTTCCCCCAGCGAATTGCTTTAAAAACGTTAATCGCACATCACACAGCAGAGGAACTCAAGTCCTGGACCCTCGAAACTCTCAACGTCTCAGCTCACCCATACACCAGCTGGGCTACAGCATACACGGATGGGGCTGTGAAGAACGGTGGAGTTTCCATCAAGTTTACCGGATGGCGGACCCTACGGAAAGTCTGTGGCCACAGTCACGTGTTACGCAAACTACTGAGCTGAAGCCTGCGCCCTGCTCCTTGCTGCCCAGACCCTGAACCAGGAAGACAGGATCCTCACCAACACAGTCTTTTCTGACAGACTGTGAATGCATCCTGAAGGACCTCCAGACACCACCAGAAGGGGGGGGGGGGGGGGGGGGGGGGCAGACAGTCAGAGCCGTCAGAGAAGAATTTAGACTTCTCCAGCAGAGAACTGATAATTATAGTCCCGCAGTGGATCCCTTCTCACTCTGGCATTGGAGGGAATGAGGAGGCAAACCGTATGTCCAAGATCGGCAGCAAGCAAGAACAGTCAGGGCACCCGATGTCCTACCGTGGAGGAAAAAAAAAGCACCTGAGGAAATTATTTTAGATGAGCTTGGCGCCAACGCCTGGACATCGGGACTGAAGTGGACAACATCCACAATCTCAACAGAGCTGCTCAAGTTACCATCTTCAGGCTGCGAACAGGACACTT
>JADBJO010010965.1:62073-68303 GCA_016801955.1 Conus betulinus
ACAACTTTCATAATCGGTATTTAAAAACAGCAATCGTAGCTAAGCTGACATTTTTTTTTCACTGGTTAGTGTTCTGTCAAGACATCAGATACTGGGCCTGAGGAGGGGAAGAAAACCTTTTGAGCCTACCACTCCGTGAGCAATGAAAAACAGTTAATCAAATGGCAGTTAGGTCTCCATTTCTGGCAACTATGCACCTTTTCCCCCATCCACGTATTGTTCTGCTGCAAATCCTTCACATGATGCCAGCAATACCAGTGCAAATGTACTGAGATTTAGATACTACTGTTTCGGGTGTGTCATGGTTACTTATTTTTCCCCAGAGTCATAGTTACGTTTTTTTCCTGCGTCCACAGTTGCATATTTTTCTGAGTCGTGATTTCTTGTTAACCTGAGAAATTTACCATGTTTTCCTGATGCGTATAAATACCTGTATTCCTAACTCATAATCACACCTGTTTATCTGAGTCAAATTAGCCTGTTTTCTCTGATTTGTATTTACCTGTATGCCCGAGTCATAATCACCTGTTCGTTTGACTCATATTAACCTGTTTTGCTGATTCGGATTCACCTGTATTTCCGAGTCGTAATTACCTGTTAACTGAGGCAAATCAAAATGTTTTGCTGATTCGCCCGTTTCCTGTGTTCCCGAGTCATAATTATCTGCTTATCTGTCATATCAACCTCTTTTTTTCCCCTTGATTCAATTTACCCTGTATTCCAGAGTAATAATTACCTGTTTTCCTTATTCGCATTTACCTGTATTCCCGACTCGCATTTATCTGTATTCCCGACTCATTACCTGTTTAACGGCTGAGTCATGGTAACCTGTTTCCTGATTTTCATTTGCCTGTATTCCTGATTCAAAAACACCTGTGTATCTGGTCATATCAACCTGTTTTCTTTTCTCATTTGGGTTTACCCTTGTATTCCTGAAATAACTGAGTCATAATTACCTGCTTTTGTTGAGATCATATCAACCTGTTTTCCTGATTCGCGTGTTTACCCACTCCCCCCCTGTATTTCTGAGTCATAGTTTTTACTTGTGTTCCGTGAGTCAAATTAAACCTGTTTTCCTGATTCGCATTTACCTGAGTTCCTGAGTCATAATCACCTGTCTATCTGAGTCATTTTTTTTTTGTTTTTTTTTTTTTTTCCGCACGCGCAAAGTTCATGCAGGCAGTAAACGTGTAATTTCTTTTTCTCCTTTTTCCCACATAGATGGAACGATGCTGAATGTTTGTTCGTCTGTATACAGGTTATCCTCTCTCCTCTCCTCTCCTCTTCTCTCTACTCTCGTCTCTCTCTCCTCTCTCCTCTCCTCGTCTCTCTCTCTCTCTCTCGCTCTCTCTCTCTCTCTCTCTCCCTCCTCTTTCTCTCTGTCCCTCTTCTCCGCTCGTCTCTCTCTCCTCTCTCTTTCTCACTCTATCTTGCTCTTTCTCTCTCTCTTCGCCACCACACACACACATACCACACACACCCACGCGCGCACACCAGCCACACAGACAGACCCACAACACACCCACACGACTCGGCGCAGCGCGGAGGTGAGAAGAGAAGAGAGAGAGGGAAGAGAGAGAGGAAGAGAGAGAGAGAGAGAGGGAGTCCAGAGAGAGGGAGAGTGAGAGAGAGAGAGGCCGACGATGAGAGGTAGAGGCGAGAGAGTTTAAAAGAGAAGGAGAGAGCGCCTGTTGTGTCAGCTTATCTCGCGTTAACCCGATGGACCACGCTCGCCCGTAATATTTGTGATTTAGGGACCGCACAACATTTTACGTTTGAAAACGAAATGTGCCTCACTAATTAGTTTCGGTCGCCTCTGTTAGCCCTATCTCTCTCACCTTCTCTCTCTCTCTCTCTCTCTCTCTCTTCTTGCTCTCTCTCTCTCCTCTCTCTCTCTCGCTCTCAACAAACCACACACACACACACACACACACACACACACACACACACCACACACACCACACACAACACACACACAAACCCATTCACGAGGCCACCCCACCCACCCACCCACGCAAAGCCAAACACACACACAACACACCAAACAACATGGGTCACAACACACACACACACACACACACACAAAACACACAACAAACACACACACAACACACAATATCACAGTCACACCCACACACACACACACAACACTCAACACACACACAATAACCACACACACACCCCAACACCACCACCACCACCCCACAACAAACCACCACACAAACTCAACACCCCACACACAACACCAAAAAAACAAACCACAACACATCCACACACTCAACACACACACACAAACACAACACACCACAACCACCACACCCACAAAAACCATACAAACACACAAAACAAAAAACAAAAACAAAAACCAACACCACACATTCAGCCTTTTTAATGTCCACTTCAAGTGGCTACTTTACTGTTTTTGTGTTTTTTTAACAACGTTTCAGTTTCCGATTTATGCATCTAGCATTGCGTCCCTTTTGTGACGAAGCACCAGCAGATGCGTTTTGTTATCATTTTTTATTTACGGTAATTTGTGTTTTACATGGCTGATTGTCTCGCTTAATGCATTTCAACAAAAAGGGATGGGTTACGGTTCTCTCTCTCTCTATCTCTAAACTTTCCTAATCTCGCGCTCTCTATATCTCTCTCTCTCTCTATCTCTCTCTATCTCTCTCTCTCTATGTGAGCTGTCACTCTACTGTATTCTCTTGCACTATCTCTCTGTCTATATGGTCTATATCGCCTCTATAGATCTCCTCTCTCTCTATATCTCTCTCCTCTCTCCTATATCTCTCAATATGTTTACGTTAGCCCTTCGTTGACCGTTCAATAGTGACAAGACAGTGGATGTATCTTAACTTTATAGTGATTAATTTACGTCAATCTGTGTGGATTGATACGGGATTGTGTTTCGTTTGTGTGTTGTTTTTGGTATTGGTTTGATGCGTAATGATTTGCAATCTGTTTGGCGGAAGGAGGGTCAACTTATGGCCTTTTCTGAATCTATTGGGAGTGAATCTGCGCTTCTAATAAGGGGAGGTGTTATGTGTGTATGTGTGTGTTGGGGGGTGGGTGTGTGTGAAACACTGACGTGTGTGTTGTGGTGTGCGTGTGTACGCGCGCTATGTTTGTGTGTGTGTGCGTGGTGTTTGTGTGTGTGTGTGTGTGTGTGTGCGTGTGTGTGTAGTGTGTGTCTGTGTCGTGTGGTGTGTTGTGAGGTGTTTGGGTCGGGGAAATAGGGTACTTTCATTGTTAAGTGCGCGCCGGAGAGAAGAGAGAGAGATCGAGCGAGAGAGAGAGAGATTTGAGGGGAGAGGGGGGGAGAGGAGGTGGAGGGAGAGGGGGAGGTTGGGTGTCGGACGAGCGATGGAGTGGGAGTGGGGAAGCGAGAGGATGGAGATTGTACTTTTCCAAAGATGTAGCGTATACAGATTACATTTTTGTAATAATCCTGCCTCGTCTAGGACAAGTAATGTTACTGTAGGTATGTATATGGCCGTGGTGGTCTGGGTCTGACAGTCTTCGGTGATCTTATTCCTGTGTGTGTTGTTGTGTGTGTGTGTCGAGTGTGTGTGTGTGTGTGTTGTGTGTGGGGGTGTGTGTGGTGTGTGCGTTTGTGTGGTGTGTGTGTTGTGGTGTATGTGTGTGTGTGTGTGTGGGTGTGTGTGGTGTGTGCTGTGTGTGTGGCGTACGAGGCGTGTGTAGTGTGTGCAGTGAGTGTGTGAGCGCCTTGCGTATCGACACACTGCCCCACCACCCCCTCTGACCCCCGCTGAGTGCCGTGCGTGTGTCCGCCCAGGTTGTGTTGCGCGGGCAGCGCGAGAGCGAGTGTGTGTAGGGGTGTGTGTGTGTGTGTGTGTGTTTGTGTGGGGTGGGTGTGTGTTGTGTAACTTGCGCGGCGCGCGCGAGTGTGTTGTAGTCGTGCGTGTGTGCGTTGGTGTGTGGTGTGGTTGTGTTGTGTGTGTGTGTGTGTTGTGTGTGTTTTGTGTGTGTGTGTGGTTGATGCGCGCGTAGTGTTGTACGTGCACATATCTGCTCTTTTTGGAGCTGCACGTCCAAAGTTGACGTTAATTGCGCATTGTCCGGTCCCCGTAAACAAAAATTGCCCTCTGCGGTGCTCGAAAAAACACAATATGAGAGAGAGATGGACAAGTGGGTTTCCGCCATAATGATCTCAATGTTTGGAAATTCCTGAGGGGGAGATGTGGGGTGGGGGGAGAGAGAGAGGAGAAGAGAGAAAGAGAGAGATGAGAGGGGGGAGGGAGGGAGGCAGGGATTAAATAAGAGAGAGAGGAGGAGGGTAGGGATAGAGAGAAGAGGGAGGGAGGAATTAAAAGAGATGAGGGAGGGAGGAATAAAGGGACAGCGAGAGTGAGGGGATAGGGATAAAGAGAGAGGTGAGAAAGGTAATGGGAGATAAAGAGAGGGAGGGAGGGAGTTAAAAGATAGGAGAGGGAGGGATAAGGGCTATAAGCGTTAGGGAGGGAGCGATAAGAGAGAAGAGCAGAGGAGCGGATGGATTAACGAGAGAGGGACAGGGAGGGAGGGAAGAAGACGAGGAGGAAAGAGAGAGAGGGATCCAAGAGCAGGGAGAGAGGCCGAGGATAGAAAGAGGGAGAGGGAGGAGACGGCGAGGATAGAGAGAGGGTAAAGAGCGAGGAGAGGCCGGATTAAATAAGATGAGAGAGAGAGAGCAGGAGATGGAAAGAGAGGAGGGAGAGAGAACGGGGGAGATGATCGCCAAGAGGAGTCGGAGGGATATTAATAGGGAGGAGAGGGAGGGGATAGGGATGAAATAGAGAGGAGGAGGGAAGGGATTAGAGAGAGAGGGGAGGGCGGGATAGGAAGGAGGGAGGAGAGAGAGGGATGAGATGGAGGGATATAAACAGAAGAGATGGAGAGTGGAGGAAGGGTAAAGGCGAGAGGAGGGGAGGGCTAAAGTGAGAGTGAGAGAGGAGATGAGGAGAGGAGACGAGGAGAAGAGAGAGAGATGAGCGGAGCGAAGGATGGAGCAGGAGCGAAGGAAAGTATTGGGATATTGGGGGTGAGTTTGTAAGGGGGGTAACGAAGTGGAGTGGTGGAGGGAAATTGCAGACGGAAGTGGTAATAAATAGTGCACTTTGCCCTTCGGGATTACAAGTAGGTAGATGCATCAATTCTGTGTTTATATTATTCGTTTCGGTTTAATTTTGTTTTCTTTTGGATTTGTGTTTGTTTAGTTCCCGAGAGATTAATTTGCTCAATACCGCTTGTGTGAGGAGGAGGAGGGCGAGGAGGCCGAGGAGGAGTGCAGGCGGGAGGAGGCAGGGAGTAGGCGGAGGCGGAGGAGTGAGGCGAGGCAGACGACAAGAAGAAGCAGTCAGCGAGCCGCATGAGAAGAGACGAAAAGAGAAGAAGAAAAGTAGAAGACGCTACAGCCGGCGGCAGCCGAAGACTCGACGCAGCCGAGGCGTACGAGCGCCGAGGGAGAGGCGGATGAGGAGGCAGGGCGGCGTACGAGGAGCGAGACGTAGGAGCGAGACTGCGGGGGCGGAGGAAGCATGAAGCAGGAGCCGCGCAGAGGCGGAGTCGGCGCGTCGGGGCGCGGGCTGAGGCGCCGCTTCCTCGCGCCTCCGAGGCTGTTCATCCTCGACGACCGCAGCAGCGAATGGGGGAGCGGCGGGCGGCAGGAGCGACGGACGGGCGGAGGGGCGGAGGAGGAGGGGGGCAGGAGGAAGCAGAACCGAGGCGCATCATCCTCCGCAGCAGGCGTTGATGAGGCGGTTAGGGGCGGGGAGCGAGTGAGGTACGGCCTACTATACTCAGAACGAAGTCATCCTCCGCATTAGTCGGCGCCTGCTGACGGGTCGTTTGGCGATTCTGTCGTCGTCATTCGTCTTCGTAGTTTTCTCCTCTCATCCTTAATTCTTATTCTTCTTTCTTCTGCTCTCCTTCTCATTCTTTCGCTTCTTATCATTCGTAGTCATCCTCAGCATACTCATCCTCTCATGGTGCCAGTAACTCCCCTGAAACTGATGGGCAAAGGGAGCAGAATGGGTAGGCGGAGGGGGAGCGGGATTAGAGTAGGGTCAAGGCCTTGTTTGGGGAAGAAGGTGGTGCTCCGTGGTCCCAACCGGCAGTTGAGCGTGGAGCGGGGTGGGGTGGCGGTGGTGGTGGGGTGGGGTGTGGGGGTCGTCGGCTATGAAGGAAGGGAAGATTTCCCGCGAGAGTCCATGATTTAGCTTGAG
>JADBJO010010966.1:0-42500 GCA_016801955.1 Conus betulinus
ACTGATTAGAGGACTGCAAAATACCGTTTAAAAATTAGTAATTTTTTTTTAATTACCTTGGCAGACGTAACCAGGGCTTGTTTTGCATTATTTTCGACATTGTTCGAGATATTTAAATGAAAGGAATACCTGTATCCACGTATGAATAAGAAATTACTCCTATTGAGCCGTTGTTCCAACTTAACATGTGTTTATCTCCCTGGACGCCCTAGCGGCATTAGTATCATATTCCCTTGGTTCGTTGTAAACACAACCTGTCATATATCATCATCAATTAGACTAACTATACCTATTGTTGTTTAGTCTTTCCCGCCTGGTCGTCATTGTTTGCAAGTCGCTTTAATAAGTTGTCCTTCTGATTTCTTTCCGGCCGACAACGTTCTGAAATCTGTCATTTACAGCAGTTGTGAATGACCAGCCCAAAGTAGATACTAACCCGTTTTTTAAAATATACAACGCTGCCAAACACCTTCTCCAGTGTCACGGCAAAATCAGCACTTGTGACTTGTGCTCACTGGGAGCTCCCTGTTGATTCAATGAAATAAGCGTAGGGTACGTATTGCTCAATTCAAAGTTACCATGTGCACACATGTGATCTATGTTTGCTCGTTCCTGCGATTTCAGCGACAGGACGCATTGCACAGATGAACATAGACAAAGCTTAACTGAGGCTCACAGGCGGCGCTCGAACGTCCTTCCTTAACTCTTGTCGCGTGCTAGGTACACGTCTGACCTCGTATCCTAACAGCCGTTTGGCGGCGTGGAGGACTGTATAGGAATTGCCATGGTTACTCGTTTGGCAGCTCAGGTCACGGTATCCAGAATAACAACAACAAAAACCCACACTTGTTTTTACACCAACCCGAGTCACGTCGTCCAACCGATTTCCAAGGAGGCTGTGGTCGAGTAAGTATCAACGGTGGCGCCCTAAGGTATGTGTAACAGTGCCCTCAAAGCATCAACTTCTTGTCACATCCAGCGTCGCCCCGCTATGAAAGTCTAGACCCTGACATGGATCCGGTCTGTGAGCATGGCTGTTAAGACGGTGGTAAGTATTAGAAAATAAAGCAAGCAGCAAGACATTGTGCACTTTCGGACTGTCAATAGTGCAGAGTGGAGATCAGAAGAGTACCAAATTTGTCAGGATGCTCGTTTTGAGACAAGCTGACATCCAGGAGCGGTCTGGACATGTTCGAGCGAGCCACAGGCTTTCAACCTGGGCTTGAACGAAGGACAGATTGGTACTGCTCAAGACCTGCCCGTCACCATTTCCACGCACTGCTTAGCCAGGGACGAGAAGACTGTGACCTCGGACCCACTGCCGTTGACTGGAATGAGACCCTGATGCAGCATACACAGAACAACCCAATTACGCCACCTTCCCCCAGCTGCTGCTGAGTTACGCCATACGTTGTCTTGTGTTCGCTAGTTTGGCCGGACTGCGTGAACATCCTGGTGTATAGGGCTGTTTACATGGCAAACAACGCTTTATGTTACAGCGAGGGCTTTGGTTCTACCTTCCCCCTTCTTCTCATAGTTGTGCTCCGCATGACTTATTGTTTGCAATCATTTCAATAATGGATGTGTGAACCTATGTGTGGATGAGGAGGTTGGGCCGTATGGGTTGAGGGGTGTGATGGCAAGTGAGGCTATGGACGCATCACCGATAGTTTTGAAATGAGAAAGATTTTGTTGGTTCGCCCATAGTGCTTGTTGTCAAGTGATTTTGTAATGGGACGCAAAACTGGAATGCAGTGTAATCTTGCTCGTCACCATTGCGATTGTAACATGTTTTCAATATATATCCATTGTTTGTCGAATTGTTCGGTGTTGATGTTATGAAGAATATTGCTACAACCACACCAATTTGCGGAGAATCCGAGTTTTTTAAAGAAAACTTGCTAATTTTTTTTTTTTTCTGGAATGTTGAATGGGTAGGGACGAACCCATCAAAGGTTTTTTGGTAGAAATCACTTGTACTCAGTATCTGATGTCGCAAAAACCCAGTTTCCACTCACCACACCTTCATCTACAAAACATAACAGAGATCATGTTGTGGAGACGTTATCTCTGTTTCTCAAGCTTGGTCTTCCCATGTGTCTAAGTTTGTCTGGCTCCATATTCCCCTTTGTCTGTGTTCGCGGGGTCTGTGGTTTGCCTGTGTTCTCTGTTTCCCTCCTTTCTATATTCCGTTTTCTCTCAGCCCAGTTTATGTGTGTTCGTATGATTTTGCTCTTCTCATTCTAGTAACATAAAAACAAAAGACGAAATTTACTGTGCTCTTAGATGATTATGCTAGGTGTGAAGGTGGTGGTGTGTGTGTGGGGGGGGGGGGGGGGGAGGGGGATGGGATCAATAGCACATTGCTAGTGAATTATTTTCATTGTTTTTATGCCCAGATCAATTGAGACAGAGGAACAAAGACCAGGGAGAATATATAGGACTGGTGTATCCTCAGAGCCCAGGGAAACATAGAGTTGGTGGAACATACATCCTAGAAAACATAGATCTAGGGAACATAGAGCTCGGCGAACGTACTGCCAGGGGAATTTTAGGACCAGGAGAACGTAGGTCTATGGAGATGTAAAACCCAGGGACTACATAATTGGCAGGAAAATACATAACCATGGAAACATAGATCTAGAGGGACATGGATCAGGAAAAGTCCTACAGCCTGGGGGGAAGATAGACCTAGGGGCATGCAGTCGGGGGACGTACCAGGTAAAGGAACATACAGCTTGGGAACATAAACCGAGGGGATAGGAAGTCAGGTAAACAGCTGGTAGAATACGCAGGCAGGGACCATAGACCAAAGGAGATACAGAGTTGGGAGAGCAAATGTGGGGGAAAGTTAAGCCTGGGGAACGTGGGCCTTGGCAGTTTCCACTTCAACAGACCGAATCAACCCATCCCGACCAGGATACACAGCTTGCACAATCCCAAAGGCCACTCTAACTTGCTGCGACGTTCATCTTGGACCAAAAGAACCGAACCCACGTGGATACCCTTTTTGTTGACTAGACTACCTTTGCAAGGTGGGAGATTAGCGTAGATATTCATTAACCAGCACAACCAAACTTTGGTCCATTAGTTGTCTACGCAGCACCTGTCTCTGAACTACTTCTTGAGACTGTACAGCAATATTTTATAAAGGTGAGGACAGGTGTCAATCCAGAAGGCCTTTTGTCCAGAGGTAATGAGGAGTCAAAGCATGTGCTGAGTAACACAAGACCTTTAGCTTCAGAACAAACAACATCAGAAACATTTTGCTGAACTTCCTCAGACTTCCCACCGTTCAAGACTTCCTTGCCACAAGCAGTTTTGTTTGACAGAAAGTCAGGACCCTGAAGCTAGAATTTTTGACTTCAACAACAGCTCCTCTGCTGAGATTCCACGGGTGAGTACATCTGGCAGGATTTTCTTTGCCTGAACAATGATTCCACAGTGCTGGACTAAATAGAGACTGAATCTCAGCAACTTCTGTTTGCAACAAAAGGTTTCCACTTATATGGGTCACTCTGAATCCAGCCAGAGTCATGGCTGAGTCTGCCCAACAGTGACAACCGATCATCATCTAACTGCAAAGTCTGCCGCACATAGACCACCAAATGAGCACAGAGTAAGGCTCCTCCCAACAATTCCAGGCATGGGGAAACTCAGTCTTTTGAGCCGGAAGCTACTTTAGCTCGCGCAATTACCAGAGACGACTTCCAGGTTCCATCTTGCATCTTCACATGTAATAGACACAAGCACCATAAGCTGACTGGGAAGGGTCCCAAAGCTTGCAGCTGAAACACAGGTATGTCGGTCCATGGAGCTCCTGTGTAATTCCGAGGAATTTTCCACCTTTTCAAGATGCTCATGACCTTTGACCCCTACTGTAAATTTTCCTTGTATGCTCACAGGCACAAATCTGATCCCAAGGTATCCCCAGGACCTCCAAAGTTCTTGAAACATACATTTGGCTGTTATTATGAAAGGTATGAGATATCCGAGCATCAAATCACTTTGAGACTCAGGAATACCCTTTTCGTGACACACAGGGTCGGTCCTAGAAACTGCAATTCCATCAAAGGAGAAACAATCCTGAGAAACCAACCATCCCATACCCAGCATTTGAATGATTCTGTTCCTACAGACTTATCTTGAAGTTCTCTGCAAAGTACATCATCTACCTGTTTCACTATTGGAACCCCCATTTTCACAGAGACATACCAGCTTGACTCATATCTCATTAGCCTCTATAAGCATGTTACATGCTTCTGAATGATCATCACACCCAGATAACCAATCATCCACATAGAGACTTTTTCAAGAAAGCTCCTCTGTCACTAGAGAGGGGGGGAACTGACCCAAATGGTAGTTTGGTTGTCGCATTGAGCGAGAAGGGACTGTTTGTGTGTTACGAAAGGGTACAACGAGTGAATCTTATCTTATTTTTTGATAACACCTCGATCATTCCAGAAGAATCGATGCACATCCTGATCCTCATCATTCAACTTGATTTGAAGAAATGCCTTTGTTACATCCAGCAGACAGAGCCACCTTCGGTCGCCTGAACCATAATAAATTACAGGTAAGTCAGGTTATCAGCTTACTAGGACCTGTCTCCAATCATATCATTCAATGAACTCCATAGAACCCTTTGGCTGAAGCATCAAACACCCGGACGAATCTTTGTTGTGAGACTAGACTCCTTGACCACTGGACAATGTGGCAAATAAAATACTGGGTAAGAGCAAACCATCTCATCTTGAGGAGCCTCTTCAGTCATGCTTTCTTTCAACATATCACAGAAAACCTCATGATATCTCTATTCCAATTCAGGATCCTTGCTGAGTTTACGACTCAAGTGTGATCCAAACGAGACTGACTAGCTAGCTTTTCATTATCAAGAAATGTGGGTCTCATATCCCCACCTTCCATGGAAGAGACACCACATATCCTGTCTTCAGAGAACTGAACGACCTTTTTGTTTGAAATCATCCAACACCGGATCAACTACTGGAGACTCTTTGTCACATATGCCAACTGATTCCAAGTCCCAAAAATGATTCAAACTGGACTCTGAAATCTCCATGCAAAACAATTGATGATGAGAAATACCCAACTTTGTCAGAGACATCTTTGATTCCAGGCAAAGGACCAGACAAAATCCAATCAAACACTGTCTGCTGATTGGCAACCAGACCCTCAGACAAGGGTTTATCAGCTTCCAGAAGGCATCAAGACCCACAAAAATATCCACCTTTACTTCACCATCCTCATGAACATCAAGAAACTCAATGCTTTTGCCAAATGATGTCAGTACATTTTGAGGGACAGCTGGACGGTACATGGGAGCACAAACAGTGGGAATCACAGTGGCCTTCACAGACACATTTCCTTCAGACCCCTGTACATTTACCTGGTACACATTCCTCTGTTCAGCATTGCTGATTTGATCATTGCCAAAGGCAGCATAATCTAGACTGTGAGACCCAACCCACTCAGGCTGAATTCTGTTCACTAGATCACTCGAAATGCAAGTTCTATCAGACCCAGTGTCAAAGAAGACGACAGCTTCAGTGATTCCACCCTTTCCATGCACTGAAACACGGGCAGTTTGCAACAAAACATGAGAAAGAAGCCTTTTCAGAGATAGTGTTTTACACTTGACAGATTTCCATTAACATTTGACACCACTGTATTAGATGTGGGTGTAGTTGTGTACTAGACTGTACTGCATTGACATCAGTGTTGCCACTAAGGGGAAATGTTTGTCTTGGAACACACAGCAGAGCATGATGTTTTCCCCTTGCATTTAGTACATTTTGCACAGCATTTTTTTGTAATTGTTGTCCCCTTTCGCTGTGTGTTCAAAACAACGAAAGCACTCACCTACACGCACGCCGTAAAACATCTTTTTTCGGTCCCCACTGGTGCCTTGGTAATGCCATAACAGCGTTCCAGTGTGTGGCCATGACGCTGACATAGTTCCTTCAGAGCTGACAATGCATAACGAGGATAATCAATTTGATGTTAAGATGACTTTTTCGTTCATATCTTGGTGATCAGTGTTCAATAAACTATTGAACATATTACAAACCACACAGGGGGTCGTAAAAAAAAAAAAAAAGACCCGAAGCCATCAACGGTCGTTAATAACCCTTTTATTTTCTGTACTTCAAAATGGGGAGAGCTAGAGACTGGTCACTATACGTGGATTGCAAAAGCATCCAAAACAAATAACGTGATCTTCAACAATCAGTATATTGTGTTGACTGATTGACTGATTGATTGATTGACTAATTGATTAATTGATTAATTGACTTATTGATTACTGATTGATTGACTGATTGCTTGATTGATTATTTGATTGATCGATCAACAACACCGATTCGGTTCTCTTGTCAGCCAGTGTGGACACGTCATTCCATCGGCGGATGACGAGTCGTTGATGACACTCACAATGTTTGAGTAATTCCGGCTGTCCCTGCACAGCCCACATCCAGATTGTCCATCCACAGCACCAACATCGGGCCTCCAGTGAGCATCACTATAGAGTCGTCATGAGGGAACCCACCGGAGGAGATACTGCAATGCTGCTGAGTCACTTTCATGGCGTTCACTAATGCCAGATTAGATCCAACATGTACAGAACACCATCAAACAGCCCCCACCCCTTCCCCTCCCCGCTTCCCTCGCCGACACTTTCTCCCCACCCACCTTTCCCTATCCCTGTTCCTCCACTATTGATGTCAGTAATGATTGCTCAGTCACTGATTTGTGTCTGGAATGTGTTGACGGCTCTTTCATTACAATTATTTCTGCCACCATTATGGAAAGTTTCCTCTTTTCCATCATTCTTTACCCACCCTGACTTTAAAAAAAATCGTCTTTCTCCCTGCTATCGTCTACTGTCTCTGTTCTCTCTTTGGAGACTGGTCTTTGTTTCTAGAAACCCATATATTATAATTAACGCTTATTTTTATGACAACATTCATCACGTAATTCACGCTTCGGCTTTGTTTGTTGTTGTTGTTGTTTTGTTAACTGTTTTTAATCAGGAGACAAAGTGGTGAAAATTGTGTGCATCGCCCAGAGTGTTTTGCTAGTTGTCCAGGTCTACATGTCGTTATATTCATATGGTTTTTAAATGCAGTTTCGTGGGCCTTTAGTTTTTTTTTTTTTTTTTTTATTTTTCTTATTTAATGTTTTTTTTTTAACCTGGAATGAAAACTCAAGGGGAATGCCTGGAACTCTCAGCACTTCCTTTTTTTTAATGCATGTCATAAGAAGTCTATAGCCTTGCTTTCCCTTGTTGTTTTTCCTTTCAGGATACGATTTGTTTTCATGATATTGACCTGATAAAGATATGCAGTTTTTATTCTTGTACGAGGCAAATGTAAACTTTAGTCGCTGAGCTGGGGTGAGTGATTATCATTCCTTCCAGAGAGCATCACCATGGATCCACACTGATGAGAGTCCCCATTAATTTGCATGCATACAATGTACGGATATCTGCAAAGGAGGTAAGCTGTATCACAGTGCCCGCAGCTTTCAAACGAGAGTCAGAGCTGAAATTGCCATAGAATGGGGATGAAATGGTTCGCCCGCTATGGAACAGTCTCGAAATATGTCCGATATCCTGGATCATTACCCTTGTAGTGCACTTCAAATCAGTTATTTGACTCGCTGGAGTCGTTTTTGCTTGACCGATTAAGAGTAGAAACGGCAACTTTGTGTTCGATGAAAAAAAACAAAAAGGTTTGAAAAAACTTCCCCTGATTTCTCATTTTCTGGAACAAAAATCCTCAGCTCACGGGTATGGAAGATTCACCACCGAGAGTTTTGGCCTGAAGACTGCAAAGTGGGTGTGTGTGTGTGTGTGTGTTGTGTGTGTGTTGTGTGTGTGGTGTGTGTGTGTGTGTGTGTGTGTGTGTGTGTAGTGTGTGTGTGTGTGTGTGTGTGTGTGTGTGTGTGTGTGTGTGTGCTTGTGCGCGCGTGTATGGTTAGCGCGCGTCGCGTGTATGTATGTATTTGTGTGTGTGTGTTGTGTGTGTGTGTGTGTGTTGTGTGTGTGTGTTTGTGTGTGCATGTGTCTGTATTTGTCTGTCTGGTTGTGTATGTGTGCATGCAATCTAGTTTCATTCTGGTCTCAGACTACAATGTAGCCATGCACGATGTACTCTCCTTTTGTCCGTTCATAATCCAACCCAGCGTCAGCCTGGCCCCTGACACATCTGTACTAATAGTCCCGGAAATTTGAGCAACAGTCTGCCAGAAGGGGGGCAAAACTCTACCGTCGTGGTTCCAGTCATCTCACAAAACCGTTGTGTCCACCCAAAACGCCAGAATAGGGGGTAGTTTGGATTACCAAAAATAATCCAACGAGCAAATACCTTTGATGGGATTCGAACTGGCGACTTTTTCCAGCCAGCAAGTGTGCGAACCACGGCAATGACAGGGAGCTTTCCTCTTTCTCTGGGAACACCCGAGGTCTGGTGTAGAACCAGGTGGGCAGATCTTGTTGTCATTGGATGTCTGTGTCAAACATTGTTCACCACAACTCTTGAAATGTCGTCTACACATCATGGATATTACTGGAGGCGACTATACTGTTGTTACAGCGCAGCCAAAGTGTCGCAGTCCCATGATTTGTCGAAAATCGCATGAAACTCTCCAAGGGGGAGACAATCTCCATGGGGAGGAAAACTCACTAACTTATAACTCCTGGTCAGATACCGGTATTTCGAACACCAAGCGCACCAAGCTGCTCTGGTAAGTTGCTGGAATGGGTCTCGGTACTTATCCTTGGAATTTATTAGTTTTGATTGTAATTTAGGTTCCCTTGTGGATTCATTCCAAGAACTGGCCCTCAGCACTTTGTGTCTTAAGAGTTATCTTTTTTTATTTTCTACTTTGCACAACAAAAATGTAACTTGTTTTGCTCTTTCATGTTTCTTTTGCTTCTTAGTTGGCACCTTGGTTGTTTTTTTGAAAACTCAACAAACATACTACGGTATATTGCACACCAGCCTTTTTTCTGGGATAGCATTCTTCTTAAAACCGAAAAGGCAGAGGAGTCAAATTACCACTTTCCCGCGGTCACTGAGGAGAAACAATCAGGTTTCGAATACCGGTATCTGACCAAGAGTTATATGTTAGTGAGCTTCCTCCCCCATTGGAGATTGTCTCCCCCCTTGGAGACTATAAACTTGCTGAAGGTTCATTTGAGAACATTTATTATCCCCATTTCCTTGGAATTTCGCTACATTAGATGCCACACCAGATTACCTCCAAATTTGGGGGTTTGTTGGGTTTGTTTTTTGTTTTTTTGTTGCATTGTGGTAGTCTTTTCAGGGTCTTATCAAGAAGCTCCAAACCTGGTGATGTGATAATGTGGCATAATAGCAGAGATTTTTATTAAAGCAAAAAAAAAAAAAAAAACAGTTGTGGACAGAGAGGGGGTAGGATTACCTATATGTTGGGGAGCACAACAGCGCGTGAAAATCGGGCCTTACACCAACTGTGCTACTGAGTCTAGGATATCTGTAAGGGAAAGGAAGGGAGGGGCAGGTTACCTCTGTACAACTTGGCTGAATACTCTTCCCTGCTGTTAAGTATGCTGCAGCAGTGGAGGCGAAAACCTTCTGCAGTCCCAGTAAAACTGACGGCCTATTTTCCTCTTTGCCATGTTGGGGGGGATAGGCAGGCAGTGCCCTCCATAGCAGAAAGATGGGCCACTCTCCTTATCCCACTTAGTGCCTTACATTTAATTGTGGGGTGGAAACAGGCGCACCAGCCTTGTGTGTACTCACCGCGGATCTCTGGAAAACCTACAACGTAGGCAGCGGTCTTTTTCTCCTCAAGACGGTTTAGCAGGTACACCGCTTGCTGACTTGGATAATCTCAACCACTCATTAAACAAGGTGACTTTTGTTTTGACATAGTTCGATTGTTTTTTCCCTTTTTTTCTCTTCCCTTCCAGTCCAAGTTCTCTTACCACAATGCCTAGTCTTCTGCCTGTCTGACGTCTCTCTCTCTCTCTCTCATCTCTCTCATCTCACCGCTCTACTCGCTCTCTCTTGAAAAACGAAAAAAAGAGAAATAGCTCAGTCTCTTAGTGTGTATTATACTTTTGTTCTTTAGTATAGAACAGCACATTGTCAGAGTGAGAGTGCCATACACCCATCATTAAACATTACAAAAAACAGACACTTTGGGGTATCAATGCCAACGTGTAACATCAGGGTGAACAGGAACAATCCTGCGTTTCTTTATTTATGTTGCTATAGCTTTGTTTTGCTGCATATAGGAACTTATCTCAGGATAATAGCTGCATGATGATCTTTTGAATGTGGCTGATTTTTATGTAGTCTGTCGTTCGTTCAAAAACGGAAAATAGGAATGACAAACCTAAGAAAACCAACAAACAAAATAAGCAGAGCTGATGTGTGATGTCACGTCACTGCAATAGATACACAAAAAAATGAATTCTTCTGTTTTTCATAAAATACGATGCTTTTCCATTTTTTCCTTTCTTTTCTTTTTTGTTTTTAGGAAAATGGCTGACAATCAATGCATGAATGGTTCTGACCTGGATAGGATGGGGCACTTCACGACTGGTCCCTACAGCAACTGGAGTTCTGAAACTGGAGCATGCCAACATCTGCCGTAAGGATCCGTTCTTTCACTTGTACCCTTTTGTGTTTGGAGGGTGTATGTGTGTGGAGTGCTAGGTTGGTGTGGTGTGTGTTTGTGTGATTGGTAGCGATAGTGCGTGTGTTGTTATGTTCTGTATTGCACATTGCGTCGCTGCGAGCGGCACCTGATGCGTAGTTGTGTCGTGCTTGGGTGTTTGTTGTGTGTGGTGTGTGTGTTGTGTGTGTGTGTGTGCGCGCGCGCAGGCGCGCGCGCGCGCGCACGGGGGTGCGCGCTGTGGGGGTTATTGTGGGGTGTATAGGTGCGTGCATGGTTAGCAAGGTGTGTGTAATTATTATGTGGCGCGCACATGTTCACGAGCGTCGCGTGTTGCCTCTGTGGTGTGCACGTGCACGAGCTAATATATATATATATATATAATATAATATCTATATATCATATATATATATTGAATACCCGGATCTGCGATACATATATATGTCCTTCGAGAGGATTGCCGGCAGTACTTTTACCTCATTCAGCTAGTGAACGATTTTCATATGTTAAATTTTTGACTATACATTTTACTCTTTTACGTCTCTTCAGTTTTTTTTCTTCTCCAATTTCCAAATGTTTGCCAAGTCATCACTATAGTGATATAGAAGTTGTTAACCTGCACTTGTTTTCCCCCCACTCTTAATTTTTTCGGCATTATAATTAATATAACATATTATATAATGATAGTATAGATCATTAGTATATATATATAGAGAAGAGGAGAGAGAGAAGGAGAGAGAGATAGAGAGAGAAGGTGAGAGAGATAGAATACTTCTAAATACTACCTAATCAATCTCTTAAGTGCTCACCCTTCGGGCCACACTGTTTAAAAATAGGTGATAAAGGAAGTTTTAAAAAAAAAAAACCCACAGATCTGTTTCGAGCCAGCGCTCTCGCAGGATCCTGAGAGGAGCGCCGGTCTCGCACCAGATCTGCTTTTCTTTTTTTTTAAACTTCCCTCTTTATCACCCACTATTTTAACATTATAGATATTACTAATATACTTAAGTATCAATTTATTATGTTTGCATTGACCTGTACTGTTGGCGTGGAAATTGTACTCTCCACGGCAAAGCTGTGGAATGTATACGGATGCTCCCAGTGGGATGCAGCCGGGGAAATTCTAGCATATCAATAAAACCGTCGTTAATGTAGTACTTTCCACGACAAAACTGGCGTTGACAAGTTGTCCGTACCAATTTCCACGCAAAATCGTTAGATCTGGTCTACCAGCGAGACGTTACCGGAAATGTTGTTTGGTGTGGTGGTTCCGCGACCTTTAGTGACCAAGGGAATGCACACACTCATTGTCGCCGTGGTCAAGTGACGTACTACTCGGTAATACTACTCTCCGTGAAACACAGTTCAAAGAACACATAGGAATAGACAGTTGCGTCGTCGCGCCAGCCAAGTTTATGCCATCTGGGTCGACCAAATTCGATCACAAAAACAGAAGCAACAATTGTGCGTTGTCCAATTGCCCGAGATGTACCCGCAAGCTGCTGGAAAATAGGCTAGCTGTAGTGGACAGGGCAGGCTGGTGGCAAAACAGATGACCGACGAAATTCGCTTGCAAACGGTCGACCTTTCTCTCTGTTTGGGAAGTGGAGCAACTGTGATCAGAAAGGCGGCACCAGAGGATGACGCGATCCCGGGTACTATTGTGCACATATTGATGAACTTTATAAGAGATCTATGAAAGACACATTTGCTCAAGGTTCATGGAGTATCACCAAATGAATGCTCATTTGAAGAGGCGTTATAGCAAGTCCACGCAGTGACTCTGTGATCTGTTATTTTCATTCTTTGACGAAGGCCAGCGCCGAGATGCAAGCCTAGCGCTACCGCGCATGTCGTGTAAACCTGTTCGTCGATCTGATCCAACTCCCTTGGCCAGAGTCGCTGATGACATGCAGAGTCAGGCGGTGGACCTTTTCAAAGTGGATTCTGAATTACCAGGACACTTCACGAAGTTTGTGCCTCTCCGACCGTTGAGAGAAAATCTGCTGCCGATGTTGCACCGCGTTGCTTGACATTTTACCCTCCACATCAACGGAGCTCCCAGCATCCTGCAGATCGGATAATGGCAGAGAATTCGCTCAACAGGACTCTCGTGGAGCTTAACCACCTCTGTCCACTCAACGATGTCCAGAGGGCTCTGCCCGGACATCCACCAGACCGTCAGTGGTTCTGTGAGAGAAATCAAACCGACGCGGTTCACAAACAATTGGTGTCGTGATGAGAGACACCAATCTGCACGCGGTGGGCTCAAGGTCTGAAGTATCGTACAGTTCTCCAAAAAAACAGTTCACATCATGCCTGGACTGGGCATGCACCCTGTGAGCAGCTACTTCGAAAACCTCGTCCACTGGTTTTGACCTCCTCAGCTCTCCCACTTTCGAAGTTTTCTCACTACGTCCCAGAATGAGATGATTTAGAGACAGCTTGCGGGGAGATTCAACAGAGAACACCAGCTTGACTACACGACGCAGTTAAGACTATTGTGACATTTAACAATTAAGGGTGTTTCCCGAACCCTAGTAGTGTGTACTTAACTAAAGATTACAGTTTGTTGCACCTTAAAATATCACTGACTCCTCCTTCAGCTGTAACAATTTACAGCATTCAAAATTGTAAAAAAAAAAATAGTGTTAAGATTTGTGTTTATGATTTTATTGTCTCAAAACTACAATTAATTTTTCCGTTAATCCCTTCACTGCCAATAGGACGTTATGAGTAGTATAGTCTAGTAGTAGTTAGTAGTAGTAGTGTAGTAGATAGTAGTATTGGAGCAGTAAGTAGTAATGGCAACTTTCCGTTAACACCTTTTTTTTTGTTGAACTACAATTGCGATAATTAGGACGTGTCTTGTGTGCGTGTGTGTGTGTGTTGTGTGTATTGTGGTGTGTGTGTGTGTGGGGTGGGTAGCAGTGAGTGTTGTGAGGTGTGTGTATGTGTGTGTGTGTGGGTGATGTGTGTGTGTGTGTGTGTGTGTGGGTGTGTGTTCGTGTGTGTGTGTGTGTGTGTGTGTGTGTTGTGTGTGTGTGTTTGTGTTCGTAGCGGTGCGTGCGTGTGAGTGGTGTGTGTGTGTGTGTGTGTGGTGTGTGTGTCGTGTATTCTGTGTGTTGAGTGTCTGTGTTCTGTTATGTGCGCGCGCGCGCTGCTGTGTGTGTTTGTTCGGACATAGATTGTGATCGATGCCGACGACCCTTTAAATTTTTTCAAGAATAGTTTCACGTGCGGTCTACTCATGCGTATACGCTTAAAACCTAAACTTTGCCATAACTTTGGGAACTACGTTACACGAAAATCACGGGGAAAATTTGGAATATAGGTAGTATTGCGTCATCGCCCTCAAACCCCGATACATACAAAGTATCGGCCGGAACACACTACTTTGGGTTGACGGCATGCGAATGCGTAGTCGGTTATAAGTGTTAATCTCACAACTCTATATCTCCTAACGACTGCTTATATAGTAGAAGCAAAGATTATGACCCAGTGTCATGCGCTGCATAACGCGACACGGCGTGTGAAGTTGGACAGTGGTGAGCTGGAAAGGGCGCCTCAAGAAGCCGGTGGTCACAAGAACGACGTTATGCTCACAGCCTCAAAAAACTATGCAAAGGCTGGTGACCTCATTTATTTTACCTCGTTCAATCTATATTGCACAGCATCGACCGGGGAGAAGAGAGTGCGTCGGACAACCCTTGGATAGGCCGGGAGGAAGCAACTGAGGATTGGCCCGTTTAACCCGCGGAAGGTGGAACCAGTCTGGCCACGAACAAGATAGGCGTGCAGCTCTCGTCAGCTGTTTCTGTACCCCACTTCACCAAGACGTCCAGATACCTCTACCAACGTTTAATGCAATCGGGCAACGGTGGTGCGAGATACACATGAATGAAGCTGTTTGTATTCGAACTTGTTCCAAGCTGACACATCCGCATTGTGTTCCCAGGCTGACAATGTTCTCCGTTTTGCTCTTTGCGTCATGGACTCCATACGGCATAAGAGAAAAAGAAGCCCACGAAGCCCAAGAAAAACAAGCGAAAAAAATGCCTCATTAAGTGAAGCCCAACTGCCACCGTTTGGCAGTAGAGGACAACGTATCAACTGGACGTCTGCACAAAGTTGTGCTGTGGCAATCAGATCCAAAATGTGAACAGAAACTGCTGACAGAAGATCAAGTCCCAGAACAGGAAATTGTGCCCTCAGATCGCAGAGTGACTGCAGAATCGGTCGGGACAGGACAGAGGCTTCATTCATCCAGTGCGGCTGCAAGACGGGTTTGCAAAACGAACAGCTGCAAGTGCAAAAAAAGGTGGAGATTTTGTGCAACAGCCCGATGCCACAAAGCTTGTACCTGTTGCAATAAGTAGTGTCACAAGAACTGACTGAAATTGTCCCGTCAGTCAATTTCCCATGGTTGCATTGTATTTTATTACATGTCATTATGTGGCAACTAGTGTTTTTAAAATTTTTTAATACTTTTTTATCCATCTGCTCTCATAATAAAATTTTTTTTATCCATCTGCTCTCATAATAAAATTTCTTGTCAGTGTGAATGGTGAAAAGTACTTACTTCCCATGCAGATTTTGAGGAAACCCAGTCAAACCCAGTCGTGCTTCGCCCACAGCGTTTACTTTCCACGATTGTAGCCGTGGAAAGTACACATTCCACGCTAAGGCCCGTGGACCAAGTATACTTTCCACGGGAAACTCGTGGAATCTCAACGCGGTATACTTTCCACGAAATGCCCATTGAAAGTATACATTATTCCACGATTTTTGCCCGTGGAGAGTACACTTTCCACGACAGTACACTGTCAATGCAACATATATTATATATATATATATATATATATATAGTATTATATATATAATGTGTGTGTGTGTGTGTGTGTGTGTGTGTGTATGCATGTGAGTTGCGTTCGTGCGTGCGCGCATGTGTGTGTGTGTGTGGTGTGTGTGTGTGTGTGTGTGTGTGTGTGTATTTGCTCTCACACGCGCACGCGCGCGTGCTTTTATATGATATATATAATATATAGTATATATATATATATATATATATATAGATATTATATGTTATGTATATATATGTATGTATATGTATGTATGTATGTATGTATATGTCGTGTGGTGTGTGTGTCCTGGTGTTTGGTGTATGCATTGAATGCGTTCGGGGCGTGCGCCCACATTTGTGTGTGTATGGTGTGGTGTGCGCGCACACAGCGCGTGTGCTTGCAAAGCAACTTGCTTAAAATATTCCATCTGCAAAGAAACACTTTTTATCTGAGGACTTATTAGATGTTTTGCGACAGAGTTCTCCATGTACGTATGTCGTAAGTTGACTTTCGTATATGCTGTAATCAAAGTTATGTTGTGGACTCACCCGATTTCTCAATTTTGAGAAAATAGTGTAATCGTATTTTCTGTTCGATGCCTTTCATCCTAGTTTGATCACATGTCAAGAAAAAAAATGAGTGAATGTGTCAATGTCACTATCGGCATACAAATATGTGGTGGGTTTTTGTTGTGGGGCTTGTTTCGTTTTGTTCTTTGCACATGTTCTCGAGTTTCCTTTTTGTTCCGCTTAGGGCAAGGGTTTTAGTGTTTTTACCCAAACCAAATAACTGTTCATGTTGTTTATATACTTTTTTCTTGTTTGTTTGTTTCAGAAAAGCCAGTGAGTGAGCTGTCAGAGGTGATGAGGGTGGAGTAGAGAAACAGAAAACTTGCGGCCAGCTTTCTGTCAAGCTCAACAATAAGCGCCTTGATTCCAGGCTGAAAGCCAACTGTATGGAGAGGGTGGAGGTGCCTGCGACGGGAACTGCTTTTTTCGTGCAGCTTCACTGCACCTGAACGAGGATGCAGAAGACCTCAGACAAAACCTCTGCACTTTCATGATGGAAAATGTTGAGGATTACATCCAATTTCTCAACATCGATCCCGGCCTCAGTTCCGTCGAGAAGCTTCATTTTTGCCCGGGCCAAGTTTGACAAGATCCGACGACCTGGACAGTTTAATTCTGTCAACGACATCCTGTCCTTGGTGTGGCTGCTATACCGCACAGAAAGAATAAAAATCTTCACCAGCAGGAGCAAGCAGACCGTGGTCAACATAAAAACCCAGAGCAAACCGTGCCATGCAGTGTTTTTTCAACCTATATATCTTGCTCTGCTTGCTCCACCATTGCAAGTTGGAATCCCCAGAACACTATGATGGGGCTATTGCTGTCAAACAGCACATTTACTCCATGTTTAATCCTGGATGGCCTTCATCCACACATCACACTTCAAACCATCTCAGCCACCCCAACCACTGTCCTGTTCTTTGTCATCGCACCAACCACCCTCGCCATCACAAACATCGACTCGAGACCCTAGACAACGGTCTCACCCACACCACAGCCTACATCTATGTCTCTGCCACCATCACCACAGCAACAGCAAGTGTCAGCATCACCCCCAACCATCATTTCCTATGGAATCGCCATGCCTGCAGTCACCATCAACCCCATCATCATCAGTAGAGCAACAGTCTTTTCCAACATCCTCCCCACCATCATCTTTAATACCTCCACCATCTTCACCACTTCAAACACCCATACGGTGTCAGTCCCCGACGTCAACGGATCCAGTCACCATGTCGACATCGACAAGAACATCTTCCTATACAACACCACCGAAAAAGACACCTTCCCACGCAGGGCGGATCCAACAAAGTGGACAAAGGAATGTGAGAAAGCAGCTGAAATTAGAAGGCAAAGAATACATTTCCAGCAAGGAGAAAGACAGTGCAAGCTAAAGAAGTGCGAGCAGTCAACTGCAGCTGTAAGCTCCAGTGCCAATCAAAAGTCACCTGACACAGAGCGCCAGGCACTGTTGGACATGTTTTACAGCTTAGGTTCTCCAGAAAGACAGAGAGATTTTGTGTGTAGGCATGTTGAACAAAAAGAGACTCTCACCTACCTTGACCAGAACAAAGAGCCTGTCAAGAAAACAAGGCAAATAGCCAGAAAGTTTTTCCTTCCGGCTGATGGAAACAAAGTTCAAAGTCTGCAACGTTTTTTCCAAGGTACGCTTGACATAGGCCATGGTTACATTAAACACTACTATGAACAGATACTGAAAATGGCATGTACACTGGGCAGAGAAAAGAGAGGCAAACATATACCTTCAAACAAGACTTCAGAGGAGTCTAGGGCTAGGGTAAGAAGACACATTGAAAGTTTTCCTACAGTTGAGTCGCATTACTTGCAGACAGAGGAGTAAAAGAAAGTTTCTTGATAGCCACCCTTAATGTTAATATAATGTATGGTTTCTATTGTGATTCTTGTGACGCTGACGGGGTTAAACCATTTTTCCTGCAGTTTGTACAGGGACATTTTCAATACAGAGTATAATCTTGATTTTTCATAACCTAAAAAAGACTTGTGCCTTGTGTGTGCCACATACCTTGAGGAAAAGCGTTGTGGGGAATAACAGCAGAAAGAGAAACAGAGTATCAAGAAACACATAAAAAAAGATGAAGCTAGAGAAGAAAAATCCAAAGATAAGGAATTATCCAGACAGAGTGATGATGTCCACTGTGTGACATTTGATTTGGAAGCTGTTTGGCCACAACCTTGCTCAAATGTAAGTCAGGTGCACTATAAACGAAAACTTGCCGTCTACAACCTTACTGTCTATTCTCTAGGGGACAGAGAGGCAACATGCTATGTGTGGGATGAGACAGAGGGAAAGAAAGGCTCGTGCGAGATTGGAACCTGTCTTATCAGATACATTAACTCGTTACCCAAGGATGTCAAGCATGTCAATTCTGTATTCAGACACTTGTGGTGGTCAGAATCGTAATAAGTTTTGTCGCATTCAGCTTTGCATTATGTGGTTAGGCATTTTGACAACATAGAAGTCATTGATCAGAAGTTTTCTTGTTTAGTGAACATTCCCATATGGAATGTGACTCTGTCCATTCAGCCATAGAGAAGGCCAAGAAAAAGTTTACAGATTTTCATCCCAGAAATGTGGTATCCTGTGATCCAAGGCAAAAGATCATCATTGAACCCATACACTCTGGATGTGTTGGAACATATGGCGACTTCTTTGACTTAAAGCAGGTGGCATCTTCAACACTGAGAAATACAAAAGTAGATACAGAAGGAAAGCAGGTAAACTGGCTCAAAATTGTGTGGATTAGGTATGTAAAATCTGAAGAGGATACAATATTTTTCAAATGTAGCATGTCAGAGGATTTCAAACAGCTAAAGATCAAAGGGAACAGCAGGGCGAAAGAAAACAACTGTTAGCTGTCAAGGATTACCAAAGCGTTATGACACTCGCCAAGCAATCTCAGAAGCAAAGAAGCGTGACCTGCTGGACGGCTGGGCATGGGCATTGTTGTCTAAGAAACATCATCACTATTATCACAAATATCCCAAGCAGCTGCTCTGTTTCAGACAGGCTGCCTGAACCAGACAGAACAGAGAGCACAGACACTGATGATGAGTGACTTGCTTTTTCTTTTTTTTCTTTAAACTTTTGTATTTCTCAAAGTCGCAGATACCTCCTGTTTTCCTCTTCCAGTGTGAAATGAATGTATATAGAAAACCCTGATTTTTTTTTCTGATGTTGAAAGGAATGCCATCATAAAAGTTATTCCTTTCATAATTCTATATCATCATGTTTACTTTTTTTCCAAGTGACACTGTCAGTATAGCCTGAACATGAACAAATTCAACCAGTTGATTCAGTAGTATACTCTGGACAAATATTCATTGTAAACATTGTCCATACACACCGTGGACTGTGTAAGCGATTCACAGTATTAAAAATAACATTAAGCTGCACTTTCATCTGAAACTGTGAACCCGCCATTCCTGTGGATAGGGGTTGAAGACTTCCCTGTGAAAGTTCTGATTTGTACACCAAGTGTCATACGCTTTAAACCAATTCCCTGACTAAGACATTTAACCTCTTAATATTTGATGAAAAAAGTGTGAATTGGCTGTGCACAGTGGATATATGCAAGGAAACTCTGTTTCCCTTATCTATATAAACATTTATGGAAACGTTGAATGGGGTGGTGCGACAATAAGGTGAGAAAGTGGAACATTGTGAAAGTTTCAGGGTCTTTCATTCTAGGGTCCCACCGTGAATTGGAGAAAACACTATTAAAGGTGAGAATGAATGAAAATTTTTTCTTGTATCTCTGGATGTGTCGTTGTTGTACGAATTTTATCGGAATGAATGAGTGACTTGCTTTTTGAGCTCAGTCTTTTTCCACTTTTTTCTCTCTCTTGAAAAACAGACCAAAATCTACAAAAATTGAACAAACACACAAACAAAATTAAAAAAAAAAAACCCGATCACATTAGCAAACTATTTTTCACTGTTAAACTATTTTTTCAGTCAAAATAGCAAAAAGACTGTGACAAAGTAAATCACATGATGATCACACATAACTGACTAACAAATGCACACATCTCTATGGCACACCTGGGTAAAGGAAGCATGCTCACTGTAGCCCAAACTTTGAGGCAGGAAGTTTGTTTTACATTCACGCCACCAGCAGGGTTAGGGAGTGGTAGTCCGCTGTTCCTCAAACCAGCAAACCCAGATGTCAAGTAGAGTGTGTGCCAGTACCGTTTACAGAAATGGGAATCCAGATGTGGCTTGCCCTGCTGTGGAGGATGGTCAGATAAAGAGCACGCTACAGCAGGCTTACCACTGGTAGTCTGGTTTGCTCCAAATTATGAGGAGCCCTAGCGAGACATTTTTCAAGCAAGTAATGACCATTTTTTGTAAATGTGTGTTTTTTATGTTTTCTATTGAATACTGTTTGATGCCGCTAATAGAACTTATACATTACAACTGGAACTTGATCCATTGCGAGTTTTGTCACTATAGAAGTACTCGTGTGATTTCCTCTGCCATTGTGTTTAAAAACTTCAAGTGGGCATTTCTCAAATCCGCCATTTTGGAGATGAAACTAGTGTGCCCTCTGAAGTAGCGATTTATTAGTTATTATAAATATATATATATATATATATATATATATATATATATATATATATATATATAATATATATATATTATATATATGTGTGTGTGTGTGTGTGTGTGTGTGTGTGTGTGTAATTAACCGTCTGTCTATCCATCTATATATCGACCTTTCTGTTCATCTATCTAAGTGTGTGTGTGTGTGTGTGTGTGGTGTGTGTGTGTGTGTGTGTGTGCTTGCGCACCTGCACGCGATACGTATATGTGTTTGCATGTACGTGTGCGTGTCCTCTTTCTCTCACACCATTTCCACAGTCAGTCCCTACTAGCTGTCTTCAATCGAACGTCGATTGTTTAATATTGAACACTTTCTTGTAGAGCCTACAGCGATTAGTCGATAGATAGTTGTTTTGTTCAGGAGAAACGATCTGTTCAAGTATTAGCACTGTGGGGGGAAAGGTTGAGTGTGAGAGAGAGAGAGAAGAGAGGAGAGAGAGAGGAGAGAGAGAGAGAGGAGAGAGAACAAGGGTTGATCATCATATTTGTCCAATCTTGAAAGAACCAAATGGCGTCAAGCTTCGAAAACGTAACTTCAAAATCTTGCCGTCAAATTGTAAATGTGACCGACAACGTTACGATTCAAAACTTGTCCGTCAAACGAACGCTTAAACTCTGTGCGAAACTTGTCACTTGGAGATGGTTGCAATCCATGTTGACTTCGAGAGCTGGAGTTCTTGCCATGGGACAACCCTGACAACATTGTCAGCGCGCGGGACGTGGAAAACCACCCGTGCGTGGCAAATCAAAAAACAATTTGCTTGTTGCTGCTGTTTCTGATTGTTGGACCCACCAACGTCATCAACATGGCGGTGTTTTCAAACAGGGTTTGAAAAGATCGTGTCCTACTGGCCCTTGTCTCTTTGCCCTGACTCGTCGCTGATGAACTGCTTTTGATCACAGCTATGTTCTACTATGGCGAACAGTTTTGCACGTGCAGTTCACCACTAAACAAGGCTTGTCCCATCCTGATGTATTTAGCCAATAAGAATCTGCTTGGTTTGTTTTTTGCAAACACGTGCGTTTCGCCGTGCTGTCCGCAGTGATGCCACAGAGAGGTGTCTTTGCGTCCTCAACCCACACAATGTCATCATCTGTTTTTACGCACTAGAACGATGCTGGCCATTGTTGTCAAGGTCAATGTTGTAGTGTTTGGGCTTTACTTTATTGTAGTCTACCGCTATCGTATATCCAGTGCGTCTATGGACCCAGTTTCCAAGGCCACTGAAATGACGGCTGTCGATGGAGAGTTCTACAAAGCCCACAAAACGTTGATTGACCATCTGGACAGTTTTGTGTTGGGGTTGGACTGCACGGGATCGTCATTACTGTCGTGCTAAACCACCACAATAATAACAAAGCGTCAAACTACGCACGCTGTGACGCGGAGGTCCAGAACTTCGTCATCACTGTCACAAAGCGAAATGGCGCTGCTGATGCTGGTGGCTAAACTCCATTCTCTTCATCATCTGCATGACCCCCTGAAATCATTAACCGCTTCAGTTGGCTCTTTTTTCCCCGAGGTAAACTCTGGGCAGCGCCATCACAACAACTCACTGGTCCTGTGGGTGGCGGAGACATTTCTATATATATAAACGCCACAGGTCAATATCTTTTTATATTACACTATGGGGTCTGGCTACAGAAAGACGTTCTGGTCATTGCTCAGGTCAAAATCATGTGAAGGGAAAGGATCAATGAAAGCTCCTGCTTTCCGACTGAACTGCAGCTGTTCTTCAGAAAGTCCTGTGAAGACCCTATACACTGTCGACTTTTAAACAGAATTTTCACATCATTTTAAAAGAGTTATGATCCCTTGCAAGTAAGAACAGCCAGTTCGATGGCATAACTGTGCAGATTATATTATTAAAGTTTCATTCACTATAAATCGCTAGATTATAAGATAAATCATTATGGCTTATAGTTGGACACAAATACGAACAGGTATGGCAAACTGGCTGTGCCTTGTCAACAGCCTGTTAAAAACTTTGTTATTTGTGATACAACAACTGTTCATATTTCAATTTAAAAAAAAAGAAATGATTTTAATTTTATGTGTTTTTCAGAGCCAAAGCATTCGAGATGTGTCGGGGTACTATTCCCGGTTCTTCGAATCAAAAGGCATTTGAAAAAATCTATATTCTGCAACTTTACAGGCATTCCATACATTTTCTTCACACAAGATCTGAATAGGATATGAGATCCCACAAAGATTCGAGTTTATCTCCGATTTATGTGTTCGAAATGAAACAGATTTGACCTCAGGAATGATCTTAGGCAATAAATGTCGTATCCTATTTGCTATCCACCAAAAACTATCCATTTTAAAAAAACCTATCCAGGGCACGTCACTTTTTATAATACAAGAAAATTTTACCCTCATTCTGTACATAATTGTTTGAAGTCTGCATTTAAACCCTTTAATAACAAACGGACTTTTTAAAACACAAACTCTGGTAAAAAAAAAAAACACTACTTCAATTGACAGAATCAAAGCTTTAGTCATTCTTTCCTGCATTTTAGATCATGTGGTTTTGCTTTAAAGAATATGTTTTCACTCTGGTTAAAACAAAGGGTAGCTTTACACAGTTCATTTTTTTTTTCACTCTGGTTGAAACAAAGGATAGCTTTACACACTTCAAAGTGTAGGGATTTGTCTTTTTTTTTCCTTTTCCAGGACAAGACCTCTTTTCACAGTGAAATGACAACACTTAGGGGGCCTGGCGTGTTCGGATGGGTTAAAATGCAGCAGGCACTGGCTTTCCTGAAACTGAATCCAATTTTGCGTAATGACTGTATGATATGTATTGTATATTGATACCTTGCTCACAACAAGGTCACAGACTAAAACATCTTTTACACCAACGCAGGCACGATTCGACCTTTCCAGGGGATAAATTGTAGAAATAATGTAACAGCCCTGGTGTATGTAACTCCAGAGGCAGCCCCCCTATAATAGCTGGGTAACTTCATAACAGCAAGACAAAGCAACGGTTGAGACTTATGGAGAGAGCCTGCAGAAGAAGAAAAAGCAGCAAACATGCACTTTTTGCATGGTTTTAGTCTAGGGAATATAGAGTCTGGGAGAACATACAGCTGTGGGAACATGGATGTAGGGAGACACAGAGCCAGGGGGAACGTACAGTTACGAGAACATGTAAACCAGAGGGATATTGTGGTGGAGGAACTTAGGTCTGGGAGAGAACATACAGACAGGGAAACGTACAGTTACGAGAACATGGATCCAGTGGGATGTAGTGGTGGTGGAACTTAGGTCTGGGAGAACACAGTACAGGGGAACGTACAGTTACGAGAACATGGATCCAGCGGGATGTAGTGGAATTTAGGTCTGGAAGTACAGGGGAACGTACAGTTACGGATGGAACACAGTAGTGGATTTAGTCTGGGGGGAACACAGGGCCAGGTGAACACAGAAATGGGAGCTGGGGGAACACGTAGGTGTGGCGCAACAAAGACCGGGGAAGGGGGGGATATAGAGCCAGGCGAAACAGACACAGTCCCCATTGTTTACTACCTCTACCATGTTATGTTTTCAACTGTGTCTGCAGGTTTGTCTGAAGACGAATCCATTACATGCTGGTGCGCGATCCGTGAAAACAGATCCGGATCAAATGGCCGACCCACATCTGTTGGCATTCACTGATAAGAAGAAGAATGAAGATTCCACCGGACGTGAACGCTGTAAAATTGGATGCATATGATTCCTTAGGGCCTGGCAGGGGTATGTGCTCACACAAGTATCCATCTACCACTCATCCTCATCATTCATTCTCACCTGCATAGTGTGATGTACTAATTCACAGCTACTGGCGTTGATGTGAACTAGCTGAAACTGAAAGGAGAGACGGATAGTAATCTACAAAGTTATGCAGATGCAGTATCCAGATTCTAAATGGGCAGAAAAACCGGTTTATACGTAATATGTAATGGATTCAGTTCAGTTCACGTAGTTTATAGCTCAGCCGACCGCAAAGTTCCATATCAGAGCTGTTTAAATCCTGAAGACAGACGATGGAATTACGCGATTTGTAAATAATTATATTGAAGGAGATGTGCTGAAAGGAAATTTAATTACAAATGAAAAACCGCGTTAACCCACAGATTTTTATGAGAGAGAGAGAGAGACAGAGTACGCAACAAAAAGTCAATCAATTTTATATAATTAGAACAAAATTTACCATGACTGCAACCAAACATTCTTTCCATGACAGTATGTACATGCAGAATTCTATCTTAATTATACATTAATACTTCTTAGTACGTTCTTCCTTATGAGCGTAAAGTAGGTATAAATATTATTGTTTTTTAAAACTCATAATATTAATACTGTTGATACTAGCATACAAAACACATGTTTTCTATTCCATTTCCGGTATACCCCGAATCTTGGGTCTATCACAATAGCTGCCATTCTAACCTTTGACACTACGTGTGTGTTCTTCTGTGGTCGTGTTCATGTGGTGTTGGACTTGTTTATATTCGCTGGATTTAGCAGCCCCTGTATGAATTACTATAACCTTGTCGCTTGCCATGTATCAGGTTGGTACATTCCTTCAGTTATTTTTACTTTAACTGTAGTTTTCCCTATTTCTTTTCAGCCTGTGCGCCTGGCGTGGATCTTGTTGACACTTGACTCGCACACATTTGTCTAGGTTGCCCGTTGACCAGAGGAGTCTCTTAATGGTCGGAGCCCAAAGAGAGAGAGAGAGAGAGAGAGAGAGAGAGAGAGAGAGAGAGAGTCGTTTGTAGACTTTTAAATCGGATTTCTTTTAGAAAAAAAAAAAGAATGGGGGTGGGGGGGGGGTGGGGGGGGGGTCAAAATCAGATCCGCGAACCTTTCATGACAAATGGAAAGGAATGTGATATAAACAGGTAATTGTTACAGCCTGTCAATTCAGCATTTCGTGACGTGTTTCTTACACATTTCTAATACCACTGCTGTATGACTTTATGGTCACATCCCTGCACATAACACTACTCGAATCCATTCAGGAAATATTCATTTCTACAGTTTGTACTGTTTGGAAATAAACAGATTCTGTACAGTCTGCCCTTAAGATACGTTGCGAAAGAGCTGACGTAGTGAAACGATCAGAACTTTCTTCAATTTTCTCCTCTTGTGAAAGTCCTGATAGCTTTTCCCGATTTGTAATTTAAAAAAAAAAATCACAACATTATTGATGTCATGGTGGTGTCACCAATCGTTTTTTTTTTGTTTGTTTGTTTGTTTTTGTTTGTTTGTTTGTTTGTTTGTTTTCCCTTTTTGTCTGATTTCTTTGCAAACCGTAGAAATTAAACCCCAAAAATTTTGGAAGATGAGAAAAAGGACATCACCCGCAGTTCCCCCAACTAGCAACATATGCCACACAAATCAAAACCCGTGCTTTTCAGTTTTAGCTGCCATAGTTCTCAGGTATTGTTTTTCAGGTTTCTTACAGGACCCCCACCCCCCCACCCCCACCCACCGACACACCGTCCCGCTGCACCCTCCTCTGCCTCCCCAACCCTCCGAGATCCCAGACCTCCTTTTTCTCTCCATCTCCCCCATCTCCCCCTTAAGAAAAGATCCTGCGGGGTTGTTGCTGTGGGTCACATGATGTTCAGTGGTCTGTGGAGGGTGACTGGTCTGATCCTGCACATGACGCTGTCATGATGGAGAGAGAGAGAGAGAGGAGAGAGAGAGAGAGAGAGAGAGAGAGAGAGAGAGGAGAGAGAGAGAGTGAGAGAGAGAGATTCCAGAATTGGGACGGTTTCTCATTTTGTCTTCTTTCCTCATGATATTCAACGATGCCCAGGATTGTCACGGCGCACTGAATTTACTGTTAATGTCCACTCAGCAATGGAGGTCATGCCCGGAAAAGGAGTTCTCGCAGCTCCCCCCGTCAGGACAAGCCGGAAAGCAGTTCAGAGACAAAGACAACAAGGCAGTCGATCGCCATCGACCAGATTACTGGTGTCAAAGTGATGATGATGATGATGACGATGATGATGATGATGATAATGATGATGATAATGATGATAACAATTATGATAATAATAATAATGATAATGATGATAGTGATAACATTAGTAACAATGAAAAAATAATGATAAGAATGAAAAAACAACAACAACAAACAACAACAACAACAACAATAATAATAATAATAATAATAATAATAATGATGATGATGATGATGATGATAATAATAATAATAATAATAATAATAATAATAATAATAATAATAATAATATCAATAATAGTAACAATAATAATAAAGCGTGTGTGTGTGTGTGTGTGTGTGTGTGTGTGTAAAGGGATATTGTTAACAACAGAGAATGCATCTGTGTGTCATCAAACGAAATCAAAGAAACAAAAAAAAAAAATCCAAGCAGATTGTATTTCCCTCCGCTCGAATGCAATAATGAACTTGGAAACAAAATTCGTACCTTTTTTTTAGCCCATCAAATGAAAGGGGGAAAACACACACACAAAAAAAGTTTAAAAAAAAAAAAAGAAAACGGAACATAGGCTATGACAATTCCTAGTAAATTGACATAGATAATGGACCTCGTTTGTTAAACATTCTAATGCTTTCTTTCTAAATTCTAAACATTCTAAAGCTTCTCTCGTTTTCAACTCGATACACATGTCATCCTAGAAAACGTTGCCCTATTATGAAGAAAAATGGAAATAATACCATGATGATATTATCACAGCGAATGACAATGGTAAAATCCAAACCACATCACTATTATATAAATGAATTAAAAAAAGGTGGCTGCTGATCCTTCCAAGCGGCATCATTGATACGGGTCAGCTGTTATTTCCGTTACTGCATCATCAAGCGGCACTGAAAATCAGCTCCTGTCTTATCGTTCCCCATGATGGAACTCCGTGTTCATTTCAAATTTTATTGCAAGCACATTTCGTCACTCTGTCACTATATGTTTAGTTGAGTTGGGTCAGCGGTGGATGAATTAGTCTGCTACGCAAACTCCACACTTTGGAGGTAGGCGCACAAAGTGAACTTATTCACCCCCCCCCCCCCATATATATATATATATATATATATATATATATATATATATATAATATATATATATATACAATAAACAATAAATTCCAAGGATAAGTACCGAGCACCATTCCAGCAACTTACAGAGCAGCTAGGTGTTGCAATGACTGCAAGAAATATGAATTATAAACAAAGCTTGCTCTTATGTCTCATATGAATGGTGCTCGGTACTTATCCTTGGAATTTATTGTTTTTATTGTAATTTAGTCCCTTGCGGATTCATTCCAAGAACTGGCCCTCAGCACTTGTGTCTTAAGAGGTTATCTTTTTATATCTTCTACTTTTACAAGAAAATGTAGTTTGTTTTGCTCTTTCATGATTTTCTTTGCTTCTTAGGTGGCACCTTTGGTTTTTTTTTTTTGAAAACTCAACAACATACTATGGTATTGCACACCAGCCTTTTTCTGGTATAGCATTCTTCTAAAACCGAAAAAGGCAGAGGAGTCAAATTACCACTTTCCGCGGTCACTGAGAGAGAAACAATCAGGTTTCGAAATATCGGTATCTGACCAGAAGTTATATGTTAGAGAGCTTCCTCCCCATTGGAGATGGTCTCCCGCTTAGGAGACTATAAGCTTGCTGAAGGTTCATTTTGAGAAGCATATTTATTATTCCCCACTCAAGCACATACTGTCAGTTAGGCAGAATCATCTACCACTGCAGATATGAAGGCTTATCACCCTCCTATTTCTACAATCTGAGACATAAGAGCAAGCTTTGTTTATAATTCTATATATATATATATATATATTGAATTATAAAACAAAGCTTGCTCTTATGTCTCAGATTGTAGAGAAAGGGGGGTAAGCTTCATATCTGCAGTGGTAGATGATTCTGCCCAACTGACAGTATGTGCTTGAGTGGGTGAATGGGGAATAAATAAATGCTTCTCAAAATGAACCTTCAGCAAGCTTACAGTCTCCAAAGAGGGAGACCATCTCCAATGGGGAGAAAGCTCACTAACATATAACTCCTGGTCAGATACCGGTATTTCGAAACCTGATTGTTTCTCCTCAGTGACCGCGGAAAGTGGTAATTTGACTCCTCTGCCTTTTCGGTTTTAAGGAGAATGCTATACCAGAAAAAGGCTGGTGTGCAATACCATAGTAGTTTGTTGAGTTTTCAAAAAAACTAACTAAAGGTGCCACCTAAGAAGCAAAAGAAAATCATGAAAGAGCAAAACAAGCTACATTTTCTTGTTGAAAAGTAGAAAATATAAAAAGACACCTCTTAAGACACAAGTGCTGAAGGGACTAAATTACAATGAAACAATAAATTCCAAGGATAAGTACCGAGCACCATTCCAGCAACTTACAGAGCAGCTAGGTGTTGCAATGACTGCAAGAAATATTGAATTATAAACAAAGCTTGCTCTTATGTCTCAGATTGTAGAGGGGGGGGGGGGGGGGGGGTAAGCCTTCATATCTGCAGTGGTAGATGATTCTGCCTAACTGACAGTATGTGCTTGAGTGGTGTGAATGGGGAATAAATAAATGCTTCTTCAAAATGAACCTTCAGCAAGCTTATAGTCTCCAAAGAGGGAGACCATCTCCAATGGGGAGAAAGCTCACTAACATATAACTCCTGGTCAGATACCGGTATTTCGAAACCTGATTGTTTCTCCTCAGTGACCGCGGAAAGTGGTAATTTGACTCCTCTGCCTTTTCGGTTTTAAGAAGAATGCTATACCAGAACATTGTAATTTAGTCCCTTGCGGATTCATTCCAAGAACTGGCCCTCAGCACTTGTGTCTTAAGAGGTTATCTTTTTATATTTTCTACTTTTCACAAGAAAATGTAGCTTGTTTTGCTCTTTCATGATTTTCTTTTGCTTCTTAGGTGGCACCTTTAGTTAGTTTTTTTTGAAAACTCAACAAACATACTATGGTATTCATTGGAGATGGTCTCCCTCTTTGGAGACTATAAGCTTGCTGAAGGTTCATTTTGAGAAGCATTTATTTTCCCCATTCACCCACTCAAGCACATACTGTCAGTTAGGCAGAATCATCTACCACTGCAGATATGAAGGCTTATCCACCCCCCTATTTCTACAATCTGAGACATAAGAGCAAGCTTTGTTTATAATTCAATATTTCTTGCAGTCATTGCAACACCTAGCTGCTCTGTAAGTTGCTGGAACGGTGCTCGGTACTATCCTTGGAATTTATTGTTTCATTGTAATTTAGTCCCTTGCGGATTCATTCCAAGAACTGGCCCTCAGCACTTGTGTCTTAAGAGGTTATCTTTTTATATTTTCTACTTTTCACAAGAAAATGTAGCTTGTTTTGCTCTTTCATGATTTTCTTTTGCTTCTTAGGTGGCACCTTTTTAGTTAGTTTTTGAAAAAACTCAACAAACATACTATGGTATTGCACACCAGCCTTTTTCTGGTATAGCATTCTTCTTAAAACCGAAAAGGCAGAGGAGGAGTCAAATTACCACTTTCCGCGGTCACTGAGGAGAAACAATCAGGTTTCGAAATACCGGTAAGTTGCTGGAATGGTGCTCGGTACTTATCCTTGGAATTTATTGTTTCATTGATATATATATATATATATATATATATATATATATATATATATATATATATATATATATATGTATGTGTGTGTGTGAGAGAGAGAGAGAGAGAGAGAGAGAGAGAGACAGAGAGAGTAAAGTGCTTTTTTTTTTCAATGGCAGAGCAGCTCCACAGTGCCTGGGTGTTATGACTGACGAAGGAACATTAGAACAGAGCCAAATGAGTCGTGGGTATCCAGCAAATGAAAGCCTTCCATGGAACTCGACCCCACGACCTCCTTTCTTTGCTCAAACCACTGTAGCATGGCGACTCTTCTTCTCTGCTGTGACCACTCGGGCGTCGCTGAGAAACAATAAATCACCCTGCACTGGAAATGCTGTGTACAGATCAGTTTTCACACAAGCGGATTGGCTGTCAAATTAATGAACAACAATCATCCCGAAAATGATATTGCCCGAGTCGTGTTGTTGAATTTTGCGACAAAAACGTGAGCGACACAGGTGGTAACGCCCGCCATATTTTTGTCGCAATCACAACATGTAATTGCGGACAACGGTTCTAAGATATGATCACAGGCGACTTTGTCATTGTATGTAGAGTTGACCAGGCCTAGTACTACTCCTGGCATCTGGGTACTCACTACAGACAAACGTTTTCGTCTAAATAAAAAAAAAAATAAAAGGATGAAAGAAAGGAAAACTTTGCATCAAAAGTTAAAAAATTAAATCTAGTTGCAAAGTGAGACGACTGCAGGCGGAAATCTAAACAAATCTTAAATAAATGTTAGCGAACCGCCAAGAGAAAACGTGGACAAACGAGTCACAAGACATAACATGACGCATTTCGACGTCTTAGGTCTTCTTCAGGCAAGACACAAACAAATAGGACAATGAAAATGAACGAATTTGTCACTTAGCTTAGATCTCTTCAGCGCAAGGTAGGCGTTGAATGAAAACGAGGCCATTAGAAGGGAGATAATTTGTGAGTCAAGGTAGTAATGATGATAATTATATTACTGATCGGAATACTAATAAAGGTCAAAATATTGAAATAATAAATTAAGACAGGATTACTTCTACTTTTGGTAATAAAAAAAAAAATAGCAGTTGTAGTACGGGAGAGTGGGTTAGAGGATTCTTAAACACCATGGTTGCCTTGGCAACAGTCTTCGTGGCGATGTCGATGGGGATAACAATACTATAAATAGTATTACTGATGATACTTCTAACAAACTATTGTGAAGGTTAAGCTAATAAAAGCATGATACAAAAATATATTTAGAAAATACGTTTTTTATAATAATCATAATACATAAATTCAAGGGGGGAAAATAAATAACGAAAACATAAATTGTAAAAAAGAAAATAAATAAATAGTAATAAAACAGAATAGAAATAGAAAAAAAAAACTTTTTTAATTATAATGATTAATAGATATGATTTCCATTTGTATTTTGTTTAATTACTATTTTTTTATTTGTGACTTGTTTGTCCACGTGTCTTTTGGCGATTTACTAACACATAATTAAGATTTGTTTAACGTCCATCTGTAAAAAAAATACACACGGAATACATAGTGAGTATGAGTCGGTTTCGGAAAGAAAAAAACGTGGGAAAAAAAAGAACGATGGAGGCCCTTTCTTTGTGTAAAAAAAGAAGTCAGAAAAAAAAAATTGGAGGTTGGAGGACTCCTCCACCCCCGTCCCTCCACCCCTCTTGCCTGAAATTTCAATAGCTAAGCAGAAACAAAGGTAAGGATATGGTTTTGTTTTAAATCATAAAGTAAAAAAGGGGAATTATAAAAAGAAACCACCAAAATGAGACGGTTAGCGCGAGACAAAAGCTCATAGACATAGATACAGACACTGAAAAAAAAAAAAGAGAATTAATGTTAAAAATACTGAATATCGCTTCGCATGCCACAGGGAATCACCGGATGACATTGGAAGGTAATTAGAAGCAACAATTACACCACGTCCTCTTGCCTTCCATTTCCACAAAAAGAGGACAGAAAAAAACAACAAGGAATAAAAAATCGTAACTCTCAATGGAGGATCCTGCACACATAAAAAAACAGAAATTATGAAATCACCAGGTCCCGATGCCTTCAATGTCCACAAAGAGAGAGAGAGCAGAACACACTGAAAAGAAAAAAAAAAATCCTTACTCTCCAGCGAGATCGGACAACGATCAGTACGTCGAGATTGTTCAAGGCCCCGGTGCATGATCTGAAGGCCACAATAGACGGTCCGTCGCCATTTCAGCTTGGGCTGTCCTATTTGACTTCTTCCCGAAAGTGTCCACCAAAATACTTGGTTTGCCAGACTTAGCTCGGGTGATCAGGCGAACTGCAAGGAGATTCCAGCTTAGGCGCCTTTCGCATGTGATAAGCATGCTGTAGTTTTTGTTGTTGTTGCTGTTGTTTGTATTTTTGTTTTGTTTTCTCAGGCTTTTCGCCATCTTCGTTGGAGATGAACTCGATCTATGTTACATAGTATGAATTCACCATCTTAAAACACAAAAACTGTCTCTGGAGAAGAGTAGAAGAAGGAATCCTTTTTCATACTGGGTGCTCTCAACATTTTGATTCTCTGAAGGGGAAGTCAGTTGACGAGCAAGTGACAGCTGTTTCGTTATGTAAAGAGATCATCAGGCCCGCTACTGGCTCCTGGCTACCTCCACCAAAGAGGTTACGTTTCCATCCACAATCGTTGTTCTGTTTGCGTGTCTGTCATCAATACTGCGCAAAATGGCTATTCAACCAAGCGAAGGGAAACTTGGAGAAATTAAATGCCATTTATAGACTAAACTCCGAAAAGTAGGTCCTTTACACCTTTCCCCCACTCCCTGTACACACCTAAATCAACATCAGGAAGAGAAACATAAGGGGTTAACTGTCACACAGTAGAGTATCAGACACCGCAGTTTGTGTGTGTGTGTGTCTCTCTCTATATATAGCTTAGGTCAGTTCTTATTGGTAGGCATACATAAAGTTTGTGCGTGCGACCAGCCTATCGCTCAAAAGCGGCACCAACACCATCTGTGTCGTATGGTGTACCAGCTGGGGGAAAGCCGTCCATTATGGAACAGTCTTTTCTGATGTTTTACATACACAAGAAAAGCAGCCTAATTAGAGAAATGACGACTGAGTTTCAAACGAAACACTGCAAATTTACAAAACTCTGGACCCCTTAAAATTCCGTCATCCACTGTTACAAAAACAAAAAAAAAAAAATAATAAAAAAATAAAATCCCATATTATCTCCTTGGAGGATGATATGACATAATCATTCTGACAAAATCAAATCACGTAAAATGAACTTGATAATGCATTGGATTTTCTGGTATACCATGCTGAAATGTGCAGTTTTATACAAAAGCAACATCGACAGCATGAAAATCAGGAAGTTTTTTGTGGTGGTTATATTTCAGTTTCAACGTGAGGTAACTGCAGAGAGAAATTGAAACAAATTTTTAAAGTAATTTTAATTCACTCTGCCGATTAACGTTGACAAACAAATTACAAGACAAAACGTGGCGCGTTTCTGCCTGTTGGGCCTTCTTCAGGCAGGAGAAAAACAACATCCAGGACGATATAAACGAAGAACGAGTAATTACTGGTTGTTTTTTGTTTTTTTTTCGAATTCGAGTCCGGAATGGTGTTTATCTTGCCTGAAGAAGACCTATGAGGTCGAAATGCGTCGTGTTTTATCTTGTGATTTTGTTAGTTAGTTACTTAAAACTAATATGATTTCTTTATTTCATCGGTAAGTGGTAAAGAATAATCAGTTTGCAGGAAATTATGGCAATTTTAGTTAAAAAAAAAAAAAAAAAAGAAAGAAAAAAAAAAGAAAAAGCATAGAGGACATAGCTTTAGGGAAAACAATCTCTATACATTCGTGATCCTCTTTGGGCAGAAAGTATTCATATATGTTTCAATCGATGAGAGATAGAGAGAGAGAGAGAGAGAGAGAGAGAGAGAGAGAGAGAGAGAGAGCGTACGTGCGTGCGTGCGTGCGTGCGTGCGTGCGTGTGTGTGTGTGTGTGTGTGTGTGTGTGTGTGTGTGTGTGTGTCTGTGCGTGTGTAAGTGCGTGTGTGAGTGTATGCGTGTGTGACACCATCCGATTTCAGCTGTTCTATATTCAGCATAATGCGCTGTTGTTTTCCGTCTCGTTGATGTCAGTAAACAAAAGAAAAATAGCAGAGACATAAAATGCTTTTGAATTCTGAAAAAAAAAAGGACAGGTAAGAACGACAGGATCTCAGCATTCCAGACCTTGGAAGCTGGTGCAACATGTGACGTTTTAAGACCTTTTCAGAGCGTCAGCAGCACATTCATCCATTACATCTTTGGCCTACGTCTTGCCCGTCTTGACCATGCTGTTGTCTCATCATATGTTACGAGTCAATAGGAATAATCTTCCAGGGGTGAACTATCACAGTATGGCAAAGCTGATTTTCCGCTATGATGTAGAGTTCCGAATGACTCTCCGGTCCATATTTGGCGACTTTCCCTTTCCCACGTCGGACTTGAAATCGATCTATGCACACGTAGTTTAGAAACTCGATGCTACTACACAACGATCCACCTGGTGTCATAGAAAGGTTCACACGATCAAAATAGCCGTTAACGAGATCATACAAACGGTAGTGTATGTCATAGATTATGCCAAATGGAACCGGAACATAACCACGTGCAACATTGCTCACCCCTGTGTAGACCACTGACGATAAGGACTATAAACCATTGCTTGGGTTTGGGAAATTGTGAGGACAGTGCTTATCTCCCATTTCAGATCCTCTCTCTCTCTCTCTCTCTCTCTCTCTCTCTCTCTCTCTCTCTGCTTGCTATTGACTGTTTCGGTCTATGTCTGTCTTCCTTTGTCTAGGTCTCTGTCAGTCTGTCTACCATTTTGTCTGTCTGTTTTCCGTTTCTCGTTCTTCTCTTGCCTATTGGTCTTCCTTGTGCGTGCGTGCGTGCGTGCGTGTGTGCGTGCATGTGTGTGTGTGTGTGTGTGTGTGTGTGTGTGTGTGTGTGTGTGTGTGTGTGTTCCTCCCCCTCTCTCTCTCTATATATGAGTTTGTGCGCACACCACGCATGCACCCACATGCATCAGCATGTGCATTCCATAAACGCAGCTGTAGCCCATCTCGTATTGCGCACACACGTACGCTCATGGGAATATATGCTATCCCAGAAGAGATTCTGGGAGGTGGGGTTCAGGGGACTGGTGTGCCTTTCAGTTTAAACTGTGTGTCCCGCCTTCTAGTAAATCTGGGCTCTCAGTTTTCTCTTCTCTGTCACTGTTCTTGGCTTTGCGGTCTTGTTTTCTGAGTTGTTGTCTACTAATTTTTAGGTGTTTTTTTTTCTGTTTGATTCGTTTACTTGTTGTGTTTATTCTAAACAGTTCATTTCAGTCTCTTTCTGGTTTCAGTGTATTGTATGCAAATTGTGTGTATGTTTGTGTGTGTGTGTGTATGTGCGCGCGCGCGCGCGAGTGTGTATGCGCGCGCGCGTGAGTGTGTGTGATCGTGCGCGCCCCATGCACGCACCTATGTGTGTTAGCATGTGCATTCCTATAAACGCAAATGCAGCCCATCCCGTATTGTGCATGCGCGCACGCTTATAGGAACACATTCTGTCCGGAAGAGATTCTTGGAGGTGGAGGTAAGGGGGTGGGGTGTGTCTTTCAGTCTCGGCTGTATCCCGTCTTCTAGAAATTCTGTGCTCTCTAATGTTTTCTTCTCTGTAATCTTTGCGGTTATTTGTCGCTTTCTGAATTGTCGTCTTCTTATTTTTTCAGTTTTTGAGATTCGTTTACTTGTGTTTATTCTGAAACGTTCCTTTTAGTCTCTTTTTTTTTTTCTGGTTACAGTGTACTGTATGCAACTCTCGTGTGTGTATGTGTGTGTGTGTGGGGAAGAGACAAAGGGGAAAATTCGACACTGGCAATAACCGATAGCAAACACCCAAACACTCACTCAACCAGACCACCCAAGGATTTACAAAGACAATAACAGTTTATTAATTATAAATCGACAATACTCATTCATTCCATATGGGGAGAGAGAGCCTAACCAAAGAAGACTGAAGATAGAGGAGAGAGACAAGTAAGAATAGAATGGTAAAGAAGAGGGGAAAGAACCTATCAGTTCTAAGTTACCTATGGAACAAAATAACCCAAAAGCCCAAGAAAAGCAAAAAAACCTCCCTCCCCCCCGGGACTCCCACTACCAGCCCAACTAATTAAAGAATTTCATAATGAAAGAAGAACGATAGAGGAGAGAGACAGACTAAATAAGATTCAAGACAGGTCAAAAACCTTCACACCACCAAAGCAATCACAACCATTTCCACTCAGTCACTCCAAAACAGCCAGACTTCATTCCCTCGTCAACCATGCCAGCCTGCATGTAATTCACTCCTATTTCAGTCCCACGTCCACGGGCAACACAACACAAACACGAATACACTTAGACATCACCCAAGTCCGAGTTCCTGCGACACACACGGTCAGCTCTAAATTGTCCCACATCCAGGGCCACATGGATCAGCCCAGAACAGCAGCGTTGAAGAAGTCCCGGTCCCACGTCGTCAGTTCCAGAAGATGGGGGGGGTGGACGTGACAGACAGACTCCAGGGGTGTCCAGAGGTGGATCCGGCCTTCTGAGACAAACAGGGTCAACGCCCTGCAGCGACGATCAATACGTGTACAGGGCAAATTATCAGGGTGTCTGGGTGTGGTGCATGCGCGCATGCGTGTGTACCGTGAGCGGGGACTCTATTTAATCAAAGTCTAACCACTTGTTTTCAAAATTATACTGGGAAATCAACTATCAAGCAACAACTCATCCCTTTCTCACAATGGGATAAAGTACTGAAATTATTCTCTTAAAACAATACAAAATATGACACACAGACAGAGGGCTGACAAAAACAGATAAACACGATGGGACGGGACGAGTCCAAAGCGTGGGCGTCGGGATAGGAGACCCTTATTTTCCGACTTAATCTTAGTCACACAGGCACTCCAATTAGCGTGATGCGTTCGTCCCGAGTGTTTGTCAATTAAAGACAGCTAACTATAAGAGAGAAGGAAAGAATAGACAATATAGACATATGAATAAGGAACCCAGTCTTAGAACCTTAAACTAACCAAAAACAGACTAATTTCTCCCCAAAGACAAATTAGACCCCTTCTGACGGATTCCTGGCTACGTAGGAGTGCAAAAACTTGACTTGGTCACTAAGGTTTTGTACCCTTTCCCAAAAGGTGCCTAGGAACCCTAATAAAACGGGAGAATTTGTATCTAAGGAAAACGTTACCAGTAAAGGTAACAAACACACAAAAACTATAAGAGAATGTTCTAAACATGAATTTAAACTTGTAAAAATTTTAAAAAAAGGGAAAAAAAAAAAAAAAAAAAAAAAAAAAAAAAAAAAAAAAAAAAAAAAAAAAAAAAAAACCCAAAAAAACTTGCCTAAAAACTGAGTGCGAAACTCACCAAAAAACGCGGGTGAAAAGGGAGATGAAGAGGTAGATATGCTGGTCAGCTCCTGGCCCAGCGAAGACCCCAGGGGCTGTTCAGCTGTTCCCCACCATGGGAAAAACCGGTCTGGGGTGACCAAAGGGAAGATGTGCCGGTGGTTGGGAATAGAGATTCCTCCCAAAAACGCAGCGGTTTCCTCCAACCCAAAAGGTTAAGGACCAGCCGCTGATCTGCACCGAAGCAGACAAAAGTGTGATCCCACTGCACTGGACAGCGATCCCACTCGACTCAACGTTGAAATCAGAGTGCCACTTCACTCTCTTGCCTCCTTCCTCCAACCCTGAACCGGTGAACACCACCTCTCCGCCAGAGTTAAACTGTACTGACACACAACATAACGAAAACACGTGCAGGCAGCACAAAAACGCCGCTCAGCCACACTCCTGTCACCCAATACAAAAAGTGGAAAAGAAAAATGCAGTGGGGGGATGCAGCAAAAAAAAAAATACACGGACAGCATGCCAAGCCCTTCCACTGACAGCCAAATGGTGACAATCTCGAGTGAATCCAGCAGACACTGCTAAGGGTGGTTTCACACTGCTAAAGCAAGGCTGGGTAGGCTGGCGACCGTCCGTGACAATATATATATATATATATATATCCTTCCTTATTGTAATGACTTGGCAAAGATTCGACATCTGGAAAAAAAAGTTGAACATGAAGAAAATGGGAAAATGTATAGTATATGTAAATGAAAACCCTTCACTAGCAGCATGAGGGAACCATCGAAAAATCCTCTTGATGGCAGATCTATATGTATTGCCTGCTCCTAGGCCTTTCGTCTGCTGGATCAGACTCATCAGGAAGACACGGCTGATTGTGTCTGTGCTCTTGGCGTCAAATATTTGTTAAAATAGGGTGATAAAAGGAAGTTTTTTTAAAGACCAACAGATCTGTTTCGAGCCAGCGCTCTCGTCAGGATGTTTTTGGGGCGCCTACTGCCGGTGTTATATGGCCTGATGTCACTGTTTGCACGTGCGGATTGGCTGCACGTATTGTTCGGTTTTTGGGGGTTGTTTACAGTTCAGGGTGCGTTTGCTGACAACGATTTCCATTTGTGCCTGCAGTTGTTTACTATTTCTACTTTAGTATTTAGGGTTGCTAAGTATGGTTTGCATAGTATTAACCATTTTTCTGTTGAACATAGGTTAGGAAATCCTGCAATTGTGCTAAAAAAGAACAGTGTCCCTTAAGCAACAAATGCCTCTATAACAACATTGTATACCAAGCCACTGTGACATCAGAAAATGAAAAAAGAAACATACATAGGGATCACTGAAAATCACTTCAAAACCAGATACGCAAACCATAAACAGTCATTCAACAAAGAAAAATACAAAAACCAAACAGAACTGAGCAAATATATTTGGAGACTTAAAGACAAAAAAAAAAAAACAAACTATAACATATCCTGGAAAATCATAAAAAGGGCATCACCATACAACAACAACATTTCAAAAAGATGTAACCTATGCTCAACAGAAAAATGGTTAATACTATGCAAACCATACTTAGCAACCCTAAATACTAAAGTAGAAATAGTAAACAACTGCAGGCACAAATGGAAATCGTTGTCAGCAAACGCACCCTGAACTGTAAACAACCCCCAAAAACCGAACAATACGTGCAGCCAATCCGCACGTGCAAACAGTGACATCAGGCCATATAACACCGGCAGTAGGCGCCCCAAAACCATCCTGACGAGAGCGCTGGCTCGAAACAGATCTGTTGGTCTTTAAAACTTCCTTTTATCACCCTATTTTTAACAGATGTTGCTCCCCAAGGGGTTGAGCACTTTAAGAATTTTATTAGGCGTTTTAGCAGTATTCTTGATATATATATATATATATATATATATATATATATATATATATATATATATTGAATTATAAACAGAGCTTGCTCTTATGTCTCAGATTGTAGAAATACGGGGTGGTAAGCCTTCATATCTGCAGTGACAGATGATTCTGCCTAACTGACAGTATGTGCTTGAGTGGGTGAATGGGGAATAAATAAATGCTTTTCAAAATGAACCTTCAGCAGGAGACCATCTCCAATGGGGGGAGAAAGCTCACTAACATATAACTCCTGGTCAGATACCGGTATTTCGAAACCTGATTGTTTCATCCTCAGTGACCGCGGAAAATGGTAATTAGACTCCTCTGCCTTTTCGGTCTCAAGAAGAACGCTATACCAGAAAAAGGCTGGTGTGCAATACCATAGTATGCTTGTTTGAGTTTTTCAAAAAAAACTAACTAAAGGTGCCACCTAAGAAGCAAAAGAAAATCATGAAAGAGCAAAGCAAGCTACATTTTCTTGTGAAAAGTAGAAAATATAAAAAAAGATAACCTCTTAAGACACAGGTGCTGAGGGCCAGTTCTTGGAATGAATCCGCAAGGGACTAAATTACAATGAAACAATAAATTCCAAGGATAAGTACCGAGCACTGTTCCAGCAACTTACAGAGCAGCTAGGTGTTGCAATGACAGCAAGAAATATTGAATTATAAACAAAGCTTGCTCTTATGTCTCAGATTGTAGAAATACGGGGGTGGTAAGCCTTCATATCTGCAGTGACAGATGATTCTGCCTAACTGACAGTATGTGCTTGAGTGGGTGAATGGGGATAAATAAATGCTTCTCAAAATGAACCTTCAGCAAGCTTATAGTCCCCAAAGAGGGAGACCATCTCCAATGGGGAGAAAGCTCACTAACATATAACTCCTGGTCAGATACCGGTATTTCGAAACCTGATTGTTTCATCCTCAGTGACCGCGCGGAAAATGGTAAGGAGTGAGGAGTCTAATTACCATTTTCCGCGGTCACTGAGGATGAAACAATCAGGTTTCGAAATACCGGTATCTGACCAGGAGTTATATGTTAGTGAGCTTTCTCCCCATTGGAGATGGTCTCCCTCTTTGGGGACTATAAGCTTGCTGAAGGTTCATTTGAGAGAAGCATTTATTTATTCCCCATTCACCCACTCAAGCACATACTGTCAGTTAGGCAGAATCATCTGTCACTGCAGATATGAAAGGCTTACCACCCCCGTATTTCTACAATCTGAGACATAAGAGCAAGCTTTGTTTATAATTCAATATTTCTTGCAGTCATTGCAACACCTAGCTGCTCTGTAAGTTGCTGGAATGGTGCTCGGTACTTATCCTTGGAATTTATTGTTTCATTGTATATATATATATATATATATATATATATATATATATATATATATATATGTGTGTGTGTGTGTGTGTGTGTGTGTGTGTGTGTGTGTGTGTGTGTGTGTGTGTGTGTGCGTGGTGTGTGTGTGTGTGTGTGTGTGTGTGTGTGTGAACACGCTGTCCAGAGTGGACACTGACTGACCATTCTGAAGTGTCTTTGTGACTACAAGGCTTTCTACAGGTTTCTTTTGTACAAAACGTTTCTTGTTATTCATCATCATGTTATGCACTGACTGCTGTAAAGTAGGAGTGAGACATTAAGGCGAATTCTTGGCGCCCTCAAAGCAGTCTAGTGTTAGATTGGGGTGGATTTATCAGGCTGTGAATATTTTTTTTCCATAGAGGTATGTCTCTTACGACCAGCCCTGAAATGGCTCTGAGTTGTTTGCTGAGTTACAATACGACCGAATTTGAATACAATACGACCGAATTTGAATCTAGTTTTGTGCGTGATTGCATGATGCATATGATTACCTTAGTTTGAAACAAGACAGCGGTCGAAACATCATACACATATTATATCCTTCTAAGGGAGATAAGTAATGAAAATGGCCACTTCGTCTGTTGTCCAGCTACGTCCCTTTGTTAATGAATGATTTACTGTCTATGAAGATTATTGTGTGGGACAGACAGCAAGATCCATTATGGGTTTTGTTTCGGAGTTGTAAAAAAAAAAAAAAAAAAAAAAAAGGCCGTTAGTTGCAGAGTCGTCTGCTACATTTCCAGGGACCGCTGACCAATATCAGGGGGTTCACAAGACTGGTCAAGGGAAAAAAGAGACATCACTGAGCCCACAGAATTTCCTTTTCTTTATATATATATATATATATATATATATATATATATATATATATATATATATATATATATATATATATATATATAATGCTGAACAATTAAGTAGTTGGGGGAAAACAAGTGCAGGCTAACAATTCTTCAGTCATTATAGTAATGACTTGGCAAAGATTTGAACTTTTAGAAAATGAGGGAAATATATATAATGAGAAACCCTCCACTAGCGGCCTGACAGAACCATCGTAATCTCTCTCGAAGGCAGATCTATTTGTATTGCCTGCTCCTAGGCCTCTCGTCCGCTGGATCGGACTCATCAGGGAGACATGGCTGAATGTGTCTGCGCTCCTGGTATCAAATAGAGACACACCACAGTGCATAATTCTGTGGTAGTCTCACCACCAAGCGTTCAAAAAAGAATCCAACAGAACCCCCAAAGCAGCCAGCGAAGGATAGTAAATGCAATAAAACGAAAGTCTGGAGAGGGAAAAAGTTGCTGAAAAACTAAAGGCATTATGCAAACAGTATAAAATGTAAAGGACAATCTTTGAGCCTATGTTTGAGGATCCATTGAAAGAAAAGAAAGAGAATATATAT
>JADBJO010010966.1:52500-62500 GCA_016801955.1 Conus betulinus
GTGGGAAGAAGCAGCCAGGAAAAGGTGATGGTTCAAACTCTGCAAGCCAATCATGGTCTGTATATCTGTATATAGTTGTGGAATATGGAGCTGTGTGGGGTGTCTTATGTGACTATGCTAGGAGAGGTAAGCACTGACAAACCCCCTCCCTCCTTGCTAACTTGCTCTGATTTACAGGGAAAAACCCCTAATTTGCTATGTGTTGATTGTTCCCTTTCGTCTTTCTCCTAATAAGTTCTGCTATTAGCCCAAAGCCCCTCCTCTGCATACAAAGTAAGGGGCTGCAATCAATGAAAGGAAACAATTATGGGGAAATGATATCCAAACTCCACCTAATTCCTCTTTTCCCCTTATTTCCGGAGGAAGGATTACAGGTTGTCAAATCGCTATACACAAAGAAAAACAAATGCGCGAGCATGTGATAACAATTTGTTCACACAACTCTGAGGTTAACCCAGAAATCACTGAAGGGCTGAAAGCCTATGCAAGCACCATGATTCAGCAAAATACTTGTATCGAAATTCACAACATCTACAATGCACAAAGTTTGCTAATCAACTGTCTCACTAATGTTTATCAACATTTATGCTCATCAGCACCCATACGACAAACACACATCAAAAGTGTGCAATAACATAACACTACCCTGAATCAAACAATCCAACATGTAATATTCAATACCCTCTCCATGCGTACCTCCCTTCCCCAAACCCACATTTTTACACAGACGAACAGGAACACAACACAAAGAGCAAGGCGATGGAGAGTGTTGATGGGGGAACGCGAGCGCCACCCGAGAATTTAGTGGGCTCCGTACGCGCCTGGATGCACGCCACGTGCTCACGACCAAAACGTGACAAAACAAATACGTACTGGGGATCTACTGTCCCTGGCAAGCGCGAATATACTGTACATAAAAAAAAAAAAACTACCACGGGAGAAGATTTCGGCTCGCCTACAGATTTCACACGCATACCATCGACCTGAGGGGTATTCATGTGACTGGGAAGACTGTGCGGTCACGTCTCTTAGTCAAAGACGAAAATGAAAAAAAAAAACAAAACAAAAAAACCTTTACACTGACTATGGCTTGATAACAAGTCATACTCTGATGGAACCAAAACCACTTTGGTCCCCATAACTCCCAAAATAAACGGACTTACAATTCACAATAACTTGAGTTTTGAAAGAATAACGCACAGTTCGTGATATGAAACTGTACACGCCCAATCACCTGCTAAAAGCTATTGCCAGAACCTCAAATTTCTAGACTTCCGACGAAAAATACACATTCTAAACCAACAGCAAACCACACGGAACAATACTATACAGCAGTTTGTGAGCGGGATGGAGAGGGTAGGGTGGGACAACTAGTGTCTCCTGTCTCGACCCAGGCAAAGGACAGGCAGGTCGGCACCCATACGTACGTCACAACGAAGTGACAAGGAACTCTTCAGGATCCCCACCGAAGGGGTTCGCCAAACCAGAAATGGTTTCAGGAAGCTTGTCCAGATTGAGGATCGTGGTCCTCTGAAATCCTTTCCCCCTCTGTCTCTCCCGACTCCCCAACCAAACTAAAAACCTACAGGTGAGCAGTTCACATATGCAGTCAATAATGCAGGGGAGTTGGAAAACCGCATGGATTGCACGTGCGACTGAAAACAAAAAACAGACTCTACTTGTGTGGCAGGAAACTTGATCTCACTATAAAAATAGAACGGTCCACGGGCGGCTCACATATTCCAAGAATAGAAGAGTAGGGAAGAAAGGAAACACACACACACACACACACACACACACAGAAATCGGGGTTGTGAAAAGCACGGCTTGTACTCCTAAAAGATGGGGCTCCCAAAGGGATAGAAGAAAAAAAGTTAGTGAAATCATAACCACTATAAAGAGACCCTGATCCTTATGAGGAAAAGGAATATGAAGGAGTACGGAAAGTATAGAACGTATCCAAAAGTGACTGGGGAGCTATAAAACCATTAACAGAAGAGAACTCGAGTTTCCTACGTTGAACCTATCAAGAAAGAGTTCAAAAGCTGAGCCATCCGAGACAGACCTCGCTGTGGTTTAACTGCAGGATCCCTCTAAATCATTTCTTCATTTCTGATGGAGAGACGACTGGAAGTTTTCCAGAGTATGAGGTCACCGTCTTTCATGTCGTTGAAATTTGGTGATCAGTCCTGGGTCCAATTGTATAGGTCAATGGTCTACTTCTGCACGCGTCTTCTTCTTACAAACTGTTTCGCTAATGACGCCATCTGTGTACTGACTTCTAAAGAGATGCGGAGAGGATGAGGGAAGTGTCGCCTGGAGATTACACCTGTGTTTGTGTTTTTGCATTAATTGATATACATGCATCTATCTCTCATATTGATGTATGTATATAATAATTCAACTGTTTGCTCTCTTCGTCTGTTTTTCTTTGCCATGATTAAATGTTAGACTTTTTCTTCATTTTGTTAATTACCAGTGTGTGTGTGTGTGTGTGGTGGAGGGGGGGGGGTGAAGACAAACTATCAGCTCATCTATCTCTACCCTCACACATGGAAAGCCCTCTGTCACGGCAAACAGTGGAACGTCCTAAGTTCATGTAAAGCAGCATCAGTTCAGGGTAGGTACACACGAAGGCACAACCAAATGCTGTAGGAGATCGCACATGCGGTTAGTACTGCTGGAGGAAGCTCTGTGCCACCACTAGCTCCAACAATAAAGTTTTACACAGCAGGAGGCCACAAAATCGTGTTTGGACCGGCAGTGATATAAGGGGCATAGATGTAGAGTTTCTGGGATGGAGCAGATGACTGGGAATGCACAGTAGACCTTCCAGAATGGGAGAACCATCCAGAAATCATCAGGAAGAGTGGCACGAGACCGGATATTGTTCTCCACTCAGATTCATCAAAACAAATGATTCTGATTGAACTCGCCATGCCATGCAAAAGCAGAATGGAGCAAGCGCACCTCCACAAGACTGAGAAGTTTGCCAGGCTAGCGAGCAGCTTGACAGAATCTGGCTTCCAGGCCTGGGTCTCACCATAGAAGTTGGAGCGAGGGGATTTGTAGGCTCATCAGCATATCACGTCACGAAACAGCTCAGAATTTCAGGTAAGAAGAGGACCAGAACCCAGAAGGCAATGGCAGAGACAGCTGAAAAGAGTTCCTGCTGGATTTGGTCGAGGAGGAACAAAAGTGAACTTCATAGGGCTTACATTTCGCAACTTGAAACAGGTGTTCTGTTAGCCATCCCTCTAAAAGGGCACGCCTAGAGACACCCATCCATCCAAAAGTTGCGGGTTTGAATTTCAGGGAATAAAGATGGAGGTAGAAGGGCAATTGGAGGCATGACCTGGAGTGTCTGCAACAGCTGAGGGGAGTTTCTTTTCTGGACACCCTCTGCTGTCATGCTCTCCCTAGACCTTCTTCCTACCAGTCTTACTGAAGCCTAAACACCGACAATTCACAGTGAATAATCCATATTGGGTCGTCCTGAAAATACCCATGAGAAGAGTCCCTGTGCTGCCCCAGTAATGCTCAACAGTACAGGACACAACCCTCTAAGCCCTCTTCTGTTGACAGCCACTAGAGTCACGGAGCCAGAGTGACATTGTCATTTGCCTCCCCGTCTCCCTCCCTTCAACCCTTCCCGTATCCCATGACTTCATTCTTAATATTGTCCCAATTTACTGTTCTATTCACTGGTCATTTCATGTGAAGTGGAGACGTAATGGACATCAAATCACATGGAAAGGTTCTCTTGGTGTAGCAGTAAAGAGGGCTACTGGGTTTACTCTTTGCTTCCTCTGCCTCCGGGCATGCATGCCTTGGTCATGTTGAAGGGGTGTGGGTGGGGAAGGGAGGGGGTCAGGGTTTTCGATTAGGATGTTCCCAGAAAGATCACATCACAGGCGCTGGTAATTTTCTGTATCCATGGAACAGAAACAAGTTTAAACTGCCCCCCCATCTCCTTATCCCCTTTACGTGCTTATGTCGATCCCAATTTCAGGTATAAGTTGTGATCTTACATAAGCACATTTCGGGGGGGGGGGGGGGGGGGGGGGGAGGGAGTAGGAGTAGATGGGTGGGTGGGGTAACAGGTAAAACAGGTACGGGGGGGGGGAGGGGGAGGGGGAATCGTAAACTTTCCAACACTGTCACTCAATTGTTTTCATTCCATATCCATTTGCGCCCAATTTGAGGAGATAAGTGATCGTACTTTCTTCGTTTTCTGGTCTTGCATGTTGTGTGACTTGCCTGAAGAAGACCAGCGAGGTCGAAACGCGTCATGTTTGTTTTTTTATTTTTTTGTTTCTTTCGTTTGGCGTCATGGTAACTTTCATCAAATCAAAAGGTGGAAACATAAAAGGCACGACCTAAGTGGGTAGTAACAAGATATAAGGTAAGGTAAGGTAATGCTACTCATAGCCCAGCCAATCGAAAAAGGCCATATCAGGGCTGTCAGCTTGTCGAAGACAACTCTTGGGTCATTCATCACACATAACCCTTTAAAAACATCTTCTAAAAACACGCCCAATATTTTGTTAAAAATAAACTTTCCACTGTAAAATCTCAGTTCCAATGAATAATGTCAATCTCCCTCAGAAATCCAAAGATGACATCAGGCGGAACATCTCTGAACAAGCAACGAGAGATAAAAGTTCATCAAGATAGATACAGATACTAAACAATGTTCACAATGCTGGGACATCACTGCACATGTCAGAAGAAGTCACTGGATCACCATGGAGGATCCTGGACATGAAAAACAGAAATGATGAAATCACCAGGTCCTGATGCCTTCAATTTCCACCAAGACAGGACAGCAGAACACGCTGATTAAAAAAAAAAAACCCTTACTCTCCGGCGGGATCGAACACCGATCAGTATCTTGAGACTGTTCCAGACTCCAGTGCATGTGAGAAGGCCACAATGGACAGTCATCACCAGTTCAGCTTGGGCTGTCCTATTTGACTTCTTCCCAAAAGTGTCCACCAAAATACTTGGTGTGCCAGACTGTAACGGTGATCAGATGAACTGCAAGGATATGCCAGCTTAGGCGTCTTTCGCATGTGATTTACATAGTATGAATTCATCATCTTAAAACACAAACATCTGTCTGTGGAGAAGAGGGTAGAAGAAGGAATCCTTTTTCCACCGAGCGCTGTCCAACATTTTGGTTCTCTGAAGCAGTGGTCAGTTGTCGAGCAAGTGACAGCTGTTTCGTTCTGCAAAGAGATCATCAGGCACGCTGCTGGCTCCTGGCTACCTCCTCCAAAAGGTTATGTTTTCATCCACAATCGTTGTTCTGTTTGCTTGTCTGTCAGCAATACTGTGCAAATGGCTATTCAACCAAGCCAAGCGAAAAGGAACTTGACCCCCTGTACACACCTAAATCAACATCAGAAAATGAAGTCAGAGGGGTTAACTGTAACACGGTAGAATATCTGTGACGGATCGTTTCCCGTCCAGTCACAATTTTTGTGCTAACCGGAAGGTAGTCGTCCGCAAGCCGGTTCAAAAGTTTACCTGACTGCTGCTGACCTATGCACTGTTAAAGCTGGGTGAGCTGAACTGGTTAGGCAGTCTCTGCAGTGATCCCAGCAACACAACTACCCAGAAGCCGAAGAGGGACTCCCGTCTAGTTTGGGTGACAGTCAGGTATTTATCATTCAATGTTTATTTATTAGCAAACCGAAACCGTATTCCCGTTTAGGAGCGACTGAAACTTCCTCAGCGCACTTGTGAAGGATTTGTTTAGAAAAGGAAAGTATTTGTTGTGTTCTGTTATCCTATGACTTGAAGGGGTAGCAAAACGAAATGCTGTCGGAAAACATGAATAGAAGAAGTGAGTGTTAAAGGAAGTGGTCTTCAACAAAAAAAAAGGTTTTGTTTATTCTGTTACTTAACTAGTTATGAACTTATGATAAAAAAAAGGTGTTTATGCTAATATGGTTTGCGAGAAGAGGGAGAGTTTTGATAGCATGGATAATAAGCTCCCAGAGTGAGTGACAGAGACTTGATATATACTGGTTTTGATTTTTGATGTGGATGAGTATTTAATTCACCCTTGATATGAATACTGATTAGTTGTGTGTGGTAAACAAGAGTGTGTCGAAATCTTTCCTTCACATATATTGAAGTCGATGAATCTTTTAGGAAAAATACCTTTCAACATCTGGTGATTATATGAAATGAAATGACCATTCGTGTCGTGTTACAAGAAAAGAAATGAAAATTTTGTGGTGACATTTATAGTTTGATGAAAAGTAATCATTAATTGTTTGTAATGAATTATCTCCATGGTTTATCGAAGAGGGTCTAGGTCGGAATCCTTTCCCCAATTTGGAAAACTAGATTCTGAAAGGTTTGTATTGAAATCCTTTCCTGTGTAGTGTTATGATTCCGGAAAAGGGAAATGTCTAGTGTTATGATTCCGGAAATGGGAATGTTGTAGTGTTGAAAAAAGAATATGCTGACGTTTGTCCCAAGTTCTAGTGAAATGTGATGTGGCTAATGAATATGAATGTAGTCGATCGTGATTGTAATGAATAGTATCCATGATAATCAAGGTAGTTAATTAGTTTCCCCCAGGGAGAAGTGTTCCGTGGATTGAAGGGGACTGGCTGCCACATTCTGAGGGTCAGGGCTGTAGCTGTGTCTATCCCCTTGTTCTCCACCCTGTGTCGGTGTCGAGAGGCCGGCCTGAGTGCCAACAACTACCCTACCTGCCACTGCGCCCGGGATCGACTACCCGCTGAGATAGCTGGGCTGGAGACGCCGCTGCTGCCGTGCCAGAGCACCGCTCCCGAGTTTTGAACCAGCGACCTGTTGGCTACGCCGTCGCTGCGTTCTGTTTCTGTGTGTGAGCCAAAGCTCCTGTATGAGACTGTCACCTTGTCGCCGGCAGAGACGCCGTGAATGTAGTAGTGTTTTTTTTTAGCCACGGCTCTGTGAAGTTCTGTAAGTTTTGTGTCGGACTTGACGCTGCAGACGTCGTCTTCATCATCTTCATCGTCTCGTCGTCTTCGTCCTCTTCATCGTTTCGTCGTCGTCATCGTCTACGTCGTCGTTGGAATCAGCAGCACCAGTAGATAGCGAATTATATATAGATATATTTTGTGTCGTGCGCCCTGTTTGGCGCGTGCCGACTATTGATGTTCTTGCGTTTATTATATATATGTTTGACTGATGGCTCGGGCAGCATAAAACAAGAAAAAGGTGTTCTGTTGCCTGGCTGTCAATGTTCGGGTGAGTGGGTGTGTGTATGTGAATTGGAAAAGTCGTGCATTGATCCATGATTTTTCTGTGTGACAGTCGGACAGTCAGATACCTGCAGACACGACCCATTCCATCCATAACAATATCAGATACGACATTTTTTGTGTGTGTGTGTGTGGGGGGGGGGGGGGGGGGGGGGGGGGGGGGGGGGGGGGTGTTTGTCTCTCTCTCTATATATATAACCTAGGTCAGTTCTTATTAAGTGATTTTGGTAGGCCTACACATAAAGTGTGTGCATGCAACCAGCATATCGCTCAAAAAGCGGCACCAATACTATCTGTGACGTGTGGTGTACCCACTGGGGGAAAGTTGTCCAATATGGAACAGTCTTTTCTGCTTTTACATACATAAGAAAAGCAGCCTAACTAGAGAAATGACGACTGAGTTTCCAACGAAACACTACAAATTTACAAATGTCTGGACCCCTTAAAATTCCGTCATCCACTGTTACAAAAATTTTTTTTAATGAAATAAATAAAAACAAAATCCCATATTATCTTCTTGGAGGATGATATGACATAATCATTCTGACAAAATAAAATCACATAAAATGAACTTGATAATGCATTGGATTTTCTGGCACATCATGCTGAAATTGCAGTCTTATACAAAAGCAACATCGACAACATGAAAATCACGAAGTTTTTGTGGTTGTTATATTTCAGTTTCAACATAAGGGGACTGCAGACAGAAACTGAAACAAATTATAAAAGTAATCTAATTTACTCCGCCGATTAACGTTGACAAACAAATTACAAGACAAAATGTGGCGCGTTTTTGCCTCTTGGGCCTTGCTCAGGTGAGAGAAACAACAACCAGTACGATGAAAACGAAGAACGAGTAATCACTTATTTTGTCGAATTGGAGTCCTGAATGGCGTTTACCTTGCCTGAAGAAGACCTGTGAGGTCGAAATGCATCGTGTTTTGGCTTGTGATTTTGTTAGTTACTTAAAACTAATTTAATTTCTTTCTTTCATCGGTAAGTGGTAAAGAATAATCAGTTTACGGAAAATCATGGCAATGTTAGCTTAAAAAAAAAAAGCATCGAGGACACAGCTTTAGGGAAAATAATATCCATACATTCATGATCCTCTTTGGGTAAAAAGTATTCATATATATATGTATGAATCGATGAGAGAGAGAGAGAGAGAGAGAGAGAGAGAGAGAGTGTGTGTGTGTGCATGCGTGCGTGTGTGGGGTGCGTGCGTGCGTGCGTGTGTGACAGTATCCGATATTCAACATAATGTGCGTTGTTTTCCATTTCGTTGATGTCAGTAAACAAAAACATAGCAGAGACATAAAATGCTTTTGGATTTTGAAAAAAGGAACAGGTGAGAACGACAGGAACTCAGCATTCCAGAACTTGGAAGCTGATGCTACATGTGACGTTTGCAGACCTTTTTCATAGCATCAGCAGCACATTCATCCATTACATCGTTGACCTACTTCTTGCCTGTCTCTGACCATGTTGTTGTCTCATCAGATGTTATGAGTCAACAGGAATAATCTTCCAGGGCTGAACTATCACAGTTTGGCAAAACTTAATTTTCCGCTATGATGTAGAGTTCTTAATGACCCTCCGTTCCATATTCGGCGGCTTTCCCCTTTCCCACGTCGGACTTGAAATCGATCTATGTGCACGTAGATTAGAAACTCGATGCTACGACACAACGATCCACCTAGTGTTGTCATAGAAAGAACACGATCAAAATAGCCGTTAACGAGATCATACGAACAGTAGTGTACATCATAGATTATGTCAAATGCAACCGGAACTTGAACACGTGCAACATTGCTCACCCTGTGTGGGTCACACTGACGATAAGGACCCTTGCTTGGGTTAGGGAAGTTGAGAGGACAGCACTTATCTCCCATTTTAGAGCCCCTCTCTCTCTCTCTCTCTCTCTCTCTCTCTCTCTCTCTCTCTCTCTCTCTCTCTGTGTCTCTGTCTCTGTCTCTCTTTGTCTATCTGTCTGCCTCTCTCTCTCTCTCTCTCTCTCTCTCTCTCTCTCTCTCTCTCTCTCTTCTCTTCTCTTCTCTCTCTGTCTTCTCTTCTTGAAAACAGGAAAATCCCCAGGAATAGATTAAACCCCCCTGAATTTCTAAAAACAATAGATAGCAAAAATAACACCATATCCAACTGTGTTATTCAATAAACTGTTTCAAGAAACTTACTTCCCCTTAGAATGGTCACGTGCAGTAATTGTACCACTATACAAGACAGGTGATAAGCAAAACCTAGGAAATTATAGAGGGATTTCACTGTTATGCATTACAAGTAAAATTTTTACAGTAATAATCAACAAAAGACTTTACAAATGGGCAATATATGAAAACAAAATTAGTAAGGAACAAGCAGGATTTAGAAGGGGATATTCGACAATAGACCACATCTTCACATTAACAACTATGATAACAAATTGCCTCTATGGCAGACGTAGAAGTAAATTTTATGTAACATTCATAGATTATCAGAAAGCATTTGATACTGTAAATAGAGACAAATTATGGAAGATACTACAGAAACACAAAGTATCTACAAAAATGCTCAACATGTTAAAAGGTACATACAAAACAGTACAAGCTTGTGTTAGACATGGTACTGAACTAACAGAATGTTTTGAATGCCCAACAGGAGTGAAACAAGGTTGCTTGCTGTCCCCCTTGATCTTTTCTCTATTAATAACAGAAGTGGCGGACAATGTCATAAGAAAA